>LBNU01019509.1:2753-43307 GCA_014162995.1 Artemisia annua
GAACTTTCTGAAGAGTATTCCCAAGAAATACTCGGATTTTCAAGTGGCAATCCCACTTCTTCTTCCTTCACCCCTTCAAATAATTCTACTTATCTGCCCTCTATTGAGGATTCTCCACCTATTTCTCAACCCATAATTGCCGACTCTTCCCCTTCCTTCACTCCATTCGAAGGAGGTGATTTCCTCCTATTGGAAGAAGTCGATGAATTTTTATCCGTTGATACATCTTCATTCGTTGGCGAGGATGATGATTCTTATTATGACCCGGAGGGAGACATTCTTTTGCTTGAACAACTTTTGAGCGAAGATCCATTCTCACCTCTCCCTCCAAAGGAACTTATTGTTGAAGAAGTCAAACAGGTCGAACAATCTGAAGAAAAACTTCCAAAACTTGAGCTTAAAGAATTGCCTCCTCATCTTGAATACGCTTTTTTAGAAGGAACCGACAAACTTCCCGTCATCATTTCCAAACACCTACAAGATGAGGAGAAGAAACGTCTCGTTGACATGCTCAAAAAGCACAAAGATGCCATCGCTTGGCGTATTTCCGACATCAAAGGCATAGACCCTCGTTTTTGCACCCATAAGATTTTACTTGAAAACGATGCTAAGCCGTCCATCCAACAACAAAGACGAGTTAACCCAAAAACCCATGATGTGATCAAGAATGAAGTAATCAAATTACTCGACGCTGGGATGATTTACCCAATCTCTGATAGCTCATGGGTTAGCCCGGTCCATTGTGTGCCAAAGAAGGGTGGTATGACAGTCGTTACGAATGATGATGATGAACTTATTCCAACGCGTCTCGTAACCGGTTGGAGAAAAATTCGGTGATTGTTAGTAATGGTGTTAAGGGTTGTGAAACTGTTTGTAACAATTTGGTTGACGTAGCTATGGGTGTTGATTATGTTGTAAACAAACAGAATGATGATGGGGTTAAGAAAATGTCGGATGATTCCGTGGAATTATCGGATTCTGTCAACAACCGTAATTTGGTTGATGTTTGTGTTAGTGTTAGCAATACTTTTAAAGATACTTATGAGGGTGTTAACAAACATAAGCATGCTTTTGTGGATGAATGTACTGCGGGCAGAGTCTTGGAAACTGGTACGAATGGGGTGAACAACTATGTGACCGACCCATTTAATGGTGATAATACCGTGGTAACCAAGACGGTTTGCGTTGATAAGTTTGTAACAAATGTTGCTACCAATCATGATGTTGGTGTTCATGCTTCACAGGTGTGTCTTTAACTTAATTGTTTTTACTTATAATTATGATCCCTTTTTAATTTTTTTGATTATGATATTGTATGGTTTTGTATTATTTATTTAATGATTTTTGTTTTCTTGTTAAGGATAATAAGGCTGAAGAAATGATGCATGTCGATGAAGAAGTTCAAGACATATGTCCATCGCCTAGTGAAGGCTTGGTAGCAGTAGAAGCTTTGATGAACTTGATTAGCTTTACTCCTCCTTGGGTAATTATATGTTAATCAGTTTTAATTTATTGGTCATGGGTAATTTAGTTGTGCTTAATTTATGGTAATTTAGTCCTTTGTGCAAGTTTTAGTTAAAAACAGTTAATATAGCTTGCAATCAGCTTATTGAGTTTAGCTTATCTAAACAGCTCATTGTGAATTGTTTTGCCTCTTTTTAGTATTTTTAGTTCTGTTTATGCATTTGTGTTCAAGGACTTTGGCATATATGAGCTTGTTACAATTCTAAACTCCTAGTTCTGCACTTTAAGGGGTGTTTGGTTTAAGCATTGATTTTATAGTCAAAACCTATTTTGGCAAAAGTTTAAATTTGAAGTAGCTTTTATTAAGTTATATAAATACTTTTCAAGCCAACTTAAGGGTGTTTGGATCAAGGTTGTTCTCTGAGTTCTGGTTTGTTTTAGACTGGTCATTTAGTTTATACAGCTCATATTAGATCATATTAGAGTAGAAATATTATAAAATTCATATCACATTAGTTTAAGAGTCAAAATCAATTTTAATTTTTATTTGCTGCGTCAGTTAAGTAATTTTAGGTTGCATATCATTAAAATAGTTACAATAGTTGTTCATTTAGTGTAATCAACTCTTAGATTAGCTTATAATCTCATTTACAGTGAATTGGAAGGAATCAAAACTCATTTTATTCAATATTTTCAAAAACTAAAAAAGTCAAAGTAGTTTTCAAACCATTTTTAGTTTTTATCTTTCATTTTCTTAATTTTCAACCTATTTAGCTGAGATTTTGGAATATTAAAATTTGGCAGCTTGTCTTTTCAAATCTTATTTTTTCATAATTTTTAGATTTTTTTAGTAAGCTTTTGACAAGCTTATTTAGGCCTGTTTGAGCAATAAGTGCCCTGCACCACTGCAACTTGTCCAACTGCCTAAATTCATAAGCCCATATCTAACTTATTATTTGATCTTTTTGATTATTCATTGGTTGTTTGGGAAGCTCATTGTTCTATCTTGTTGTTTCTGTACTTGGTTTGGACTTTACAGCTTGTTAGCTTAGCTTAAGTTAGCCATCTATTGTGCTTATTGGGCTGTTTGTTTGAATTGAATATTCAGTTGAGGTTTTGTTGTTTTAGATTGTTTCAGCTTGTTATAGGTTGATTATTTGTTTGTTTGAGCTTGATTGATAGTGTCTTAGTATAGCTTGAGCTTGTTTGCACCCTTAGGATAGCTTATGGCTTTTGTAGTGTGTAGCTTTTGACTGCATAATCTCCATTTAGCCCTTTTAGCCCGCTGTTAGCTTATTTAGGTTTATTCAAAGCTGAGTTCATCTTTAAAATCATAATCTTTTCACAAAAGTTACTTAATATTGGTCGTTAATCATTTTGGCAAAAAGAAAAAAAAATAGTTAGTAAAAAAATACCACTGCTAGGATTCGAACACGGGCCACCTAGCTCACCCCACAAGTATACTTTAAAAGTTGTTTGCAGAATACGAAACTTTGCTGCTTGTGAAGTACGTTTGTCTTAAAGTCGGTGTTAATTCATAGTCTTGATTAGATACACTTTTATATTTACTTGACATTTCTTAAACTTCTTTCTCAGGAAACAAATTAGTTAGATTTGGGTGTAACTGATATGGAACGGGATAATGATGTGGAAATCATTAATGTTGATGATGACACACAGGATGGTCAAAACGTTAACGATGCTCAAGACACAAAAAAGGTTAAAACTGTACAGGTTCCATTTGCTCGTGAAAGGAAGAAGAGTGTATACCTACAAGATCATTTTACCGACCCACCACCAACTACAACTAGAGTCGGCAGGAAGCGTAAGCAAAAGGTTTTTAAAAAAACATTGAAGACTCTGCTTGGCTCTGACGGAAAAGAGATCCAACTACAACCATGGAAAGAGGTACATAGATTGTAATGTAACCAAAGATTATATTTTTATTCCATAATTGTTGCAAATGAATTCGTTTGTGTTTCTATAAAAAACATTTCAGGATCTGACTCGTCCTAAAGGTTTTCCAGCAAACAGAGTTAATGGTGATAGAGAAATAAACTTGGTGTTGNGAAAAAAAAAATAGTTAGTAAAAAATACCACTGCTAGGATTCGAACTCGGGCCACCTAGCTCACCCCACAAGTTTACTTTAAAAGTTGTTTGCACAATAGGAAACTTTGCTGCTTGTGAAGTACGTTTGTCTTAAAGTCGGTGTTAATTCATAGTCTTAATTAGATACAATTTTATATTTACTTGACATTTCTTAAACTTCTTTTTCAAGAAACAAATCAGTTAAATTTGGGGGTAACTGATATGGAACGGGATAATGATGTGGAAATCATAAATGTTGATGATGACACACAGGATGGTCAAAACGTTAACGATGCTCAAGACACAAAAAAGGTTAAAACTGTACAGGTTCCATTTACTCGTGAAAGGAAGAAGAGTGTATACCTACAAGATCATTTTACCGACCCACCACCAACTACACCTAGAGTCCGCAGGAAGCGTAAGCAAAAGGTTTTTAAAAAAACATTGAAGACTCTGCTTGGCTCTGACGGAAAAGAGATCCAACTACAACCATGGAAAGAGGTACATAGATTGTAATGTAACCAAAGATTATATTTTTATTCCATAATTGTTGCAAATGAATTCGTTTGTGTTTCTATAAAAAACATTTCAGGATCTGACTCGTCCTAAAGGTTTTCCAGCAAACAGAGTTAATGGTGATAGAGAAATAAACTTGGTGTTGCGTACGCGGAAGGACCTTTACTATAGTTTTCCTTGGTCAGAGGTTGTGGTGGATTGGCGTTGTTGGGCAGCTTTGTTGTGCAAAGACAGAAATAGAAGAGGTTGGCTATCTGGTTCGGTATGTCATTTTTTCATCGAATTTATATTTTGAAAATGTTTGAAATATGTACAACTATTGTGAATTAATTTTAAAAATATTTTATTTTGTAGCACATAGAACTTTGGGTCTTGTATATCATGCACTTTAGACCCAACAATGCCGATTGAGTAGCCGTTAGCCATTATTCAACATCATGATCCTCAATCATGAATTGCCACTGTATTATGCTGATGGGGTGACTTACGGTGTACCTTGGTTTTCGCAATATGTGGAGAAGGTAAGAATTCATATTCTTTAATTGCTTTATGATGATAGATGCATAGGGCGCATTCTTATTTAATTCGTTATATACAGACTTTCATATCCTAAAATTGTTTCCCCAATATGTATTTATGGAAAGATGGATAGGGTTCGATATGTAGTTAGAATAAAAGCACAAGGTTGTGGGATAGCTGCTATTCATGTCATATAGTAAGAAGACATCTTTAGGAGGATTAAGAAACTTAGAAAGATATAAATTAGCAAACAATATATTCATAGATAAAGAAACATAAGTAGAGATTGTGGACGTGCTAAAATACATTAGGGGACTCTTCTGCATGCTTGTAAAAATCAAGAGCTACTTTAGAACCTTTTATAGAATTTATGATGATACATGCATTGAGCGCCTTCCTATTTAATTTTTTTCAATGTTTATTCCAAATCGGTACTTATATTGTTTAATTCGTATATGTATATTATGTTGGAAAGTGGTTTAAATTGGCTTAAGCTGTTGATATTGATTTACAGTTTGGAACTACTCATCCCGGGGTTAGTTAGATAGTAAAGTTGGTTTATATCATGTCGTTTTCCTTAGTTATTCCAAACTAGCAATTATATCGTTTAGTATATATATGTATATTATGTTGGAAATGACAATTATATCGTTTTCCATAATTGTTCCAAACTAGCAATTAAATTGTTGTAAAATGGCTTAACTTTTTCATATTTTTGTCTCATATTGTAGGTTTATTTCCCGGTCAACGAAACAGAAGTTCATTGGTGTTTAGCAGAGCTTGATATTTGTTCCGGTGTGATAACCATATATGACAGCCTTGGTGGAACAGGTAATGCTGATGAAGACTCACGCCCGTGGTGGGAGAATTGGATGAATGTTATTGCTGAGCATCTCCAATTATACCTAGAAGAAAGTGAAGTCATAGAGAGGAAGAACATTGACCTATCAAACTATTGCATAACCTTCAGGTATGCGTAGAATTTGCCGATACAAGGTCCTACCTACGGTGACTGTGGAGTGTGGGTTTGCGAATTCCTATACCGGCTAACACATCAATTATCATTGGCTGTAAGTGATCCCGTTGAGGTAGCTTTAGCCTATCGTGAGCAACTGACATCTTTCTTTTGGAAGTACAAGATGATCGTGCCTAATCCTAATCCCAGGTAGATGGTAAATGTTAGCCATGTTTTACAAAAACAATCTCTTCGTCAGTCCAGGATTTTATGTTATTGACTATGAAACTATGGGTGTATGTACTACGGTTTGATGTTCATCAACTATTTCGTATGTTAAATTCATTTATATATTCGTGTTTATTTTTTTTCATACGCTGGTATTATAAACATGCATAGCTTTTAACAGTGGACATTACTAATTGAAAGAAAAACCAAGAAAAACCAAGAACTTGAAGCAAACAATAGAAAGTCAACATTACTAATCCATTAGATCACTAGAAAGTCAACATTACTACATTAGAACGCTTCAATGTTGAGAAGCAAACACTAGAAAGTCAAGATTACTAGACCATTCCTTGAATACAGGAAATAAAAACAAAACATCAAGACACACTTATAGCTAATTAAACACAACATACATAATAAAGAAAAACCAATAAAAATACAATAGTACTTTCATTCTTTGTGCATTGCTAGCATTCTGCCTAGATGTTTATTGAAGATTATTGATCCTTCTCAATAATCCGGGAATGATAACCACCGAACGGGGGCACATGGGCGGGTCGTACCAATGGCTAAAAGCACAGTTAGGACATAGGCGGAACCGACGACCCAGATTATGATCTGTCCACGACGTGGTAATCATTGTCGCATCTCCACAATGGTGGCAAACATTATTCATAGTGAACCTGAAGATTTTTTGTTTATGTGTTATTTTATTGGATGGTCAAGTAACTCTCCATTATTTATAGGGAAATAAAGGTAAATAGTAATGTAGATGTGGTAGGTGGTAATCAAATGTGCGACTGTCTACAAATGTGCGACCACTAATGTGCGACTTGAAAATGCAACCTTTTTATTTCATGCAAGGAAATTAATACAAATTAGTCAGTTTCATATTCGGAATCCGATTCGAAGAACTGATATGGGTAACAACCAAATTCCAAATAAAACTCGTATTCTTCATCCTCTTCTTTCTTGATTTGTGCCCGCCATTCCCGTTCATTCCTTGCTTCTTCTGCTAAAATTGCTCTTGCAGCTTCTTTGTCTAGTCATAATTGATGTTCTTCATCCTCTACCTTTTTCCTTATGCTTTCTTCCCATTCCCTTTGAATTGTTTTACTTTCTTCGAAGGCTTGTCTCAATCTTTCCTCTTCTAGTTTCAATAAATTCTCCTCTTCTAAAGTAAGTCCCCCATGATCAACGCCAGATTCGGAGATCACTTTGTCTTTGCTTGTTGTGGTGTCATCGGTTGTTGGTGAACTCATATTCTAAACTTTTGGATTTTAGTTTGTGTAGAATTGGTAAAATGGTACACATATATATAGAATTGTTTTAGTATGCGACTGTGCTACTTGAAAATACATACATTAATTACATAAAGAATTGGTGGGTGTATGCATTAAATGAGAGTAATGTTTATTGATTGACATGATTGACATTATTGAAATGACATGCTTTTAATGTGTTAGATTTGCACAATATCTAACAAATTTGGTGTGCGACTGTGCTACTTGGACTTAATGGTGGGTGTATGCATTAAATGAGGTTTAATGACTGTTAGATTGATTCACAGGACTTGAATTAAATTTATGGTATGTTAAGTTGAAAGTGTAACTTAATTGCTGAAGTGTGCGACTGTGCGACTTGAAAATTATTTTACTACATATAAGTTACNAATACAACGTACAAAAACCTATTAGCTACTGTCAAAAGAAAACTCAACATCGGCAGTGAATTTGATGTTCGTCTTTCATATAATATTCAGAAAAAATCTGTCCGCATAGTTGATGATGATGATGTGGATTTTTTCGTACACGAAGTACGCAAACATAAGTCTGATTTGCAATCTTTGTTTGTGTCAAAGATTGTCAAACCACTAAAGGTAACTCCTTCTTCCACTAAGCCGTTAGATTTTGATCTAAATTTATATCCTGAAGGTTACAATGGTGTTGACAATGATTTTCAAAACATAACAAAAAACCCAAAGAAAGAATATTTTCCAAATAACGTTTACCATTTTCCCAACGACTACTCCGAGCAAAAATGGAAACGTAATACGTTTACGTATATGCCTACACCACCTGATCCACCAAAACTTCCAGTCAAATCACCGGGAACAATCACTGAGAACAGCTCGTTCGGTTTATATCCCGGAAGAAAATTTAATTCTAAAGAAGAATGTATGTATGAAATAGGTGAACAATCACTAATACATGCATTTGAATATAAGCCTAGAAAATCAGATAAGTATAGGTATGATGTTAAGTGTGCCCATGAAGGATGTGATTGGGTAATAATTACGTCTAAAGTTGAAGGCAGTTCCCAATGGGAAATACGAACAGTTAGAGACACTCACACATGTTCAAGAACAAAAATCATTCCAAATCATCGTTATGCAACAACAAAATTGTTGGGTCATTTGCTTGTACCAAAGCTATAAAATAAAATCGGATCTATAAGGCAAAGGGCATTGTACACGACATGAAAGTTGATTACAATTGCGACGTTTCTTACAAGAAGACATGGAGAGGAAGAAATACAGCGTTCGAGACTCTAAATGGTTGCCCGAAAAATTCTTTTGCACAGTTACCCTATTTTTATCACAATTTACATTTGACAAACGAGGGTTGGGCAACAAATATTCAGATTGACGATGAAGACCGGTTTGAAATGTTTTTTTATGGTAATTGGTGTTTCGGTAATCATATTTTTCGATACGTAGCTTTAACTATTAAATTTTATCTCTTATTCCATATACATACTAAACTAGTTTTGTTACATATTCGAAGTTTGTTGCAAGAGCATATCCGGCCATTGATTATCATAGACGCAGCTCATAATAAAGGTACTTATCTTGGAACAAAATTGCTGGCTGTTGGAATGGATGGGAATAACTAAATTATCCCTCTTGCAACCGGGGTATCCAAAGGTGAGACTGGTAGATAGTGGATATGGTTTTTGACCAACTTGCGCGAATGCATCGGTGAAGTCTCGGATTTGGCAATAATCTCAGATAGACATCCCACCATACAACTAGCATGTCGTACTGTTTTCCCAAACGCATTTCATGGTTGTTGTTGTAGGAATTTGATGATGAATTGCAAATTAAAAGGAAAAAAGGTGAGGAAGTTGTATTGGAAGTTATGTAAAGTTTACACGACCCAAGAGTTTTATAGAGAGTTGAATAACCTAGCCTCTTTTAAACCGGAAGCTTACAACAAACTAATCGAAGCTGGTGTTAGTAACTAGTCCAGGGCATATTGTCCTGGACATCGATATAATTACATGACTACCAATAGCGTTGAGTCAAAAAAAATCCCTCACCAGACTCGTTCGAAGAGTTCCAATTACGATGCTAATGGAGTGGTATAGAGCGCTTATACAAAATTGGTACTTCGAACGATGTCAACAATATGAAGGTTCGAAACGGTTTAGTATTTTTAAAATAATTTACATAATTGGTCATGGTACAATTTATTGTTCTTGTTTTATTTTGGTTAAGGAGATTTAAATAATTTACATTATTTATTTATTATTATTATTATTATTATTATTATTATTATTATTATTATTATTATTATTATTATTATTATTATTATTATTATTATTATTATTATTATTATTATTATTATTATTATTATTATTATTATTATTATTGAAAATGGTAGATACTGTTGATGGGGAACTCAGTGACTGGGATGCTACAAAAGTACAGGACCGGATGTTGAAGAGTGCGAACTGGATTGTCAATGGGATTGAGCATGGAGAAATATACCAAGTTTATTATAATGTGAGGACTCACGTAGTCCGAATAACGGAAGGTACTTGCACTTGTCGCAAATGGCAACTTTCAGGTTTGCTATGTGGCCATGCTATAGATGTGTGTAGGGTTCTTGGCTTAAGTGATTCTAGTCAGTTGGCAAAAGACTGGTTTAAGAAAACAACTCTAAAGGCTACCTACGAACCTTTGATATTTCCTGTCGGTGAAGTTTCTAGCTGGGAAACACCAAACAGCATTCAGGTAGTAGAACCACCACTTATGGATAGGAGACCAGCCGGAAGACCTAAAAATAAAGATAGAATAAGATCTCAAGGAGAGGAGCCAAGACAAATATCATGTGGTAGGTGCGGTGTAGTTGGACACAACCGAGCGACATGCAAACAACCATTGATGTAACAAAAGGTATTTTTATTTATTATAGTAATTTATTGCACAACGACCATTGAGTATGTGATTTAACAATTTCTATTTGTGCAGAAGAGGGGTATCAAGTCATCAACCGGAGGAACACAAAGAAGTAGTGGAAGCTCACAAACTCAAAATAGAAGGCCTCAAAACCGACGTGTTAGCTTACAAGGTTCAGAATGATCAATGCCGTTTGGCTATAACCCGGTTAACTTGGCAGAACCTTAGGTTAAGAAATGTACTAGTCAGTTAATGTCGAAATAGTATGATGTTCTTGTTTGAAACATAATATGTTACGTTACCACTCGTTGCTCTTAATGTTCCTGTTTCATATTACAATGTTTTCATTTTCCGGATTAAAGTTAAAACAAACAAAAATAACCAGGAATGTAACCATATCATACATTAAGTACCAAAATGATTGGAGTAAAACCAATCTTTAGTCATGGTTACATTACATACCATCAAATACCCGTTAAACTACCATCGTTACTAAAAAACAAGCACATACTAAATTAACTTAAAACAACAGGTAACACTGTCTTAACATTACAACTTAGATAGGTAGCAAATGTTATCATTCCAAATGATTTCAAACATTCAAGGCAACATATCTTGTGCTTGAAATAGAAACGAATCAACGCCTCTCTGTATGCCAGTGCTGTTTGAATTGGGTCATCCATAACCAGAGGGATCCCATAAGCCAACCTGTGTAGTAATTAGGATTATACATTTGGACTAAAATACGATATGTAACGGCAAAGTAGATACACGGTACCGAAAGTATTACTAACCTGTATAGAAAAATGCATACAAAGATGCCGCAGTCACCAAAAACCCCACCCTGCTTTGGAAGGTAATTTGCGTGTCGAAAATTGATACGATAGCTAGTTAGGGGTGGCAATTGTCGACGCGACACGATAAACGACACGAACCCGACAAGAATTTAAACAGGTTTGGGTTGAGGATAAATAGGTTTGGGTCAAAAACAGGTCAACCCGTCTAACCCGTTTAATAAATGGATCGTGTTTGGGTTGAGTAAATATTAAACAGGTCAACCCGTGAACCCGTTTAAGTTATAAGACTTTAAAAATAAAATATATAACATGTCTTTTTATGTTGGATGTGGATTAAATGTATTATGTTACGAACTTAATACGATTGAATTACGATTATACCTCTTATACCATATAAATTGACGCTTATAACTGAGGAAATTGTCGTATAGTTATCTGTCTGTTATTTTTATCACATTTTAAATCCTAATATCATTTTGGCATTTAAACTAGTTAGTAAATCAACAAAGAACCAACCTTATTCACTACTTGACCTATTTATTTAAATAGGTTAAACGGGTCAAAAATGGGTTACACGCGTTATGCAGGTGCGGGTTAGGGTTGAGTTTCTTGACACGATTAATAAATGGGTCGTGTTTGGGTAGAGGTGATATGAACCCGCCAACACGCGAACCCGAATAGGTCAACACGAACACGACTCGATTGACACCCCTATAGCTAGTGGGGTCGATTCCTTTCTTTTCAAAAACACCTGTCTCCTTAAGGATAAAAGGAAGGTTTACCCTTAGACACTTCCTCATCTTGAAATACCACTCACTATATTCTACTTCATATGTTTCACCGCTGTCATAATACCACGTCCCCGGATTGTATGTAAAACACGGCAAGAGACCAATGGGTGAAAGGTTCATTTATAGGGATGAACACCTAAAATGGTTATAAAGAAACATGAATATAACCAATATCATAACGTGTTAAAAGGTTTAAGGTTCGTTTCAGATACATACCCGCTCAACATCAGCCCATGCACAGTCATACANGTTTACCCTTAGACACTTCCTCATCTTGAAATACCACTCACTATATTCTACTTCATATGTTTCACCGCTGTCATAATACCACGTCCCCGGATTGTATGTAAAACACGGCAAGAGACCAATGGGTGAAAGGTTCATTTATAGGGATGAACACCTAAAATGGTTATAAAGAAACATGAATATAACCAATATCATAACGTGTTAAAAGGTTTAAGGTTCGTTTCAGATACATACCCGCTCAACATCAGCCCATGCACAGTCATACACTTCGTTAGTCGCATAAAATAGTGGCATAGAACCTTGAAGGAGAATTGTCAAGAAATAACAACTAACCATGCACCAATCTACATTATTTGGTCTAAAGTGCCACATATACATCACCCAAAGATCTATTATGTCATTCTAAAGAAAGTCAAAAAAATATATATATATAAAAACCGCCAAAACAATTATTTAAAAAAGACATTAAGTTGTTACTAAATGTATATGTATTACCTCGTCACGTAACCAACCCAAACGATTATTGTCAAGACCAGCTAAGCTATCCCAGAAAAGACGATCAACTACAATATCATTGCACTAAGGAAACTTGCAATGAGGCCACCAAGATCTATTTAGAAATTCCTCAAAGTCACGATCAATTATAATTGTGTCGATACTATTGTATCTCCTTTTGAGATCCTGCACATTTTAAGAATAATATCTTTATTAAGGAATCATAGTATATTGTGGAACCGAATATGACATAATATAGTGTATAAGGTTTTAGGACATACCTCTTCCCAATGTTTGACATCTCTACACATTTCAATCATAAAAGGATTACGAATATTCTTATGACTTTTTAGTGTTTCCAATGTAGGAATAACCTGTTTTGGAGGATCTTCCGTGATTGGCGGCCTCAAAACATATTTATATTGCCTCTTCTTTGGTCCATAATGATTTAAACCAAGTTTAATGTGAGGCAGTTTCATCACCCCACCACCCCCAAATCTTTTCTCCTCTTCCTGTCTCAGTCGTAAAGTTTCATCTCTAACCGCACCCAACATACGTATCTCAGCCTCATGCTTATCATCTTTCTCACAATCATCCAAAATGACCCATTCATCCTACAACAAATCACAACACGAAATAGAAACCAATTTAGAATTGACCCCTCGATTCTAAATTATACAATGCATTCCAGTTAAATGTTATGAAAATTATAAAAAACCTGTTCAACATCTTCGTCATATACTTCCTCAACTTTAGGACACACATCCTGAAACATGTTATGTATGTTTTAAGAAGAAACATTATGTCGCAAGTAATGTTTGTTACTAGTTCAGGGTGTACAAACTTGTATCTCGGCCCCAACAGATTTCTGCCATGGATAATGATGGTCAGACACAACATATTCCTGTGTTTGTTGAATCGGCGCGTCAAACAAATTCAGGATGTTGTCATTTAAGTCTGTGCAATANTTTAAGAAGAAACATTATGTCGCAAGTAATGTTTGTTACTAGTTCAGGGTGTACAAACTTGTATCTCGGCCCCAACAGATTTCTGCCATGGATAATGATGGTCAGACACAACATATTCCTGTGTTTGTTGAATCGGCGCGTCAAACAAATTCAGGATGTTGTCATTTAAGTCTGTGCAATATTCGTTAGCAAGATCACTCTCCACATTAGCACCAAATTCTACTCTACCCTAAAAGGTTTGCAAGTATATGATAAGCAACGGAAAAAAAAAAAGCGTAAAAAGCTTTTACCAAATACGTCAACGAAATATCAAAATTGGAACTTACTTTTTTGCTATCCTGAGAACACTTCTGCTCGGCCTTGTTGACATGCTGCACCGTTTCTCCAGCCCTCCTTTTTCGAGTCATAATCTAGAAAATATATAATTTGGTCAACAATAGTTATTTTAATATAAGTATGAATGTTGAGATAATGTTATATTAGAATACATACATGAATAACAGTTTCAAGTTTGTGGACACGTCCTTAAAAACTCTGAACCTCTGCCGGTAGATTCAACAAACTTCCACACATTTCCTGTATACTCTCAACACGTTCCATAATAGAAACAGTACGAAGATTGATACGGTTTTCCGCATCTTCCTTTGCATCTTCAGCTAGCATTTTCTTGCATGCTTCACTTCTTTTACGAAAGTATTCATCAACAAGGCCAACTTCAGCAACCGGCGCTGGTCTAGGTACATACCAATTAAAAAACTTAACACTACATCTAAACTATTCAGACGCTCCCTCATCCCTTATTTGATACAATTCATGGTTGGTTTTTTTCACCCTACCAAACCAATAAAAACATAAATGTTGGCTAAGCACTAACAGATACTTACAAATTATCACTTTGAAGCTACATTCAATCCTAAAAACAGTAACACTTCGTTGACAAGTATGAAAAAAAAATAGCAGAATTTTATGCATACGAATTACCTCAGGAAAAAGCTCTCCAAATAACTCAGATGCTTCAAACGGAACCTTCTTGGTCCATGCTATAGCTCTTGGAACAACATTAGGCTCCTTTGTCCACCACCGGCCACTCTGGAGAGATGCTTCTAAAATCCAAATCTGAAAAAATTGCAAAGTTAAGTCATTCTAATTTATTATTTGTATAAGAGTAGGTAAGTAAAAAGATGTTACGGGAAATTACTAACCTTGAATGGCAAAATAAACCCTCTCAATGAATAAAAAAGTTGAAACTTAGGGTTCATATTAAGTCCCTTGTGAAACGCATCCCTTTCAAATGAGTTAACATTCAAAATCACATCATACAACATTCGCCAAATGTGTTCGCCCCAAGGAAAATCATTCCATGTTTCTAAACTGGCAACCATCCTAACCAAGGGATCAGCCACCATAGATATCAATTCACGACCCATAAAAATTACCTCCAAGGCTAACAAGAGGCACGCACGAATTGCGTCTTCATCAGATATTTTGGAAAAAGCCTCATCATCCTCAATTAAAGAAAGAAGATCAATGTTTTTTAAATGCTCACCAATCTTGTCAGGAAACACACGGTCACGAAATTTAAAAGGACCAGTCCTAAACCCATGTAAAGTAGGGGTTCCAAATCTGAACCCAGCTATGAGGTTGAACTCACGAGTCCAAAATGCAATAGATGTCCATTTACATTATAAATAAGTGACAGGTCATAGTGCTTATCATCGGATTTCAGTTACTTTTGCAGCATGTGCTGAACAAGAGTCTCGTCATTATCAACATAAGTTATATCTAACCATGGTCCGAAACATGTAGACCTGAATAATGTACGCCGCTTTTCATCTAACCTTGCCTTAATTAACGGAAAGTAAAGAACTTTGCTTCTAACATGGACCTTCAAATGCTGTAAGTATCCCTACATTATTAAACAAATAAAACCTATAAGTAAACTGAAACAAATGGTAACAAATCAAATGCACATTGCCCAAATACAACCTAGTAAATGACCAAAAACAGGATAGATGTAACACATATACACATTGCCGAAAAACCCATAAATGAGCAAAAACCAAAATTACTAAACAATGTATGATAACATCAAATTTACCCATGATTTAAGCATTAACTTCCCTTTGAATTGCTCATCTTTTCTATTTATATGAAGAATATATACTCTTATTTCTTCCTATTTTGGTTTCAGGGTAATGATGAGTAAAGATACGTTATTGATGATTTATTGGCTTAAGAATGGGAATTACGCTTAAAGTTACTATGAAGACACAAACACTGCGGTCTAGTTAAGTGATGATACTACACCGCTAGATGTTTTACCCCAAGAGATGAAGACTACGCCGTAGCAAGCTAATGAGCTATGGCGTAACAGAGAAAACACAGGCTACGCCGTAGTTAGTAATTGGACTACGGCGTAATGTTGAAGATATGAAGACTACGCCCGTAACAAGTAATTGAGTTACGGCGTAGGAAAGATTTTATGAAGACTACGCCCGTAACAAGTCATTGAGTTACGGCGTAGGAGATATTTTGTGAAGGTTACGGCGTAGCTCACTATTAAGCTACGCCGTAGTTATGGATATACATCAGAAGATTACGTGATGACGAAGACCTACGGCGTAGTTGTCATGGAACTACGCCGTAGTTAATAACTTGGGCGCGAAGGAGTAAAGTCAAGGGACTGAAAGCGACAAGTTATTATCATGTGTATAGTTGGAAGAAAATAGCACAAGGACCTGAAGCGTACAAGTGACAAAGTTGGAGGTCTAAGTTTAGAATTCATTTAGTATAAATAGAATTCATGTACGTAGGTCAAATCTATCTTTTGGTTTTGCTTTCTTTTGGTGGCCGACGCAACACAGAAGCAAAAGGGACGTACGGCAATTAATTAAGGGGCAAATCCTTCGGGGTTTGCCCCGGTATTCGATTAGGGGATCAAAAGCATTTATTTAGCACGATATGTAATTTTACTTCGACACTCATTTATTTATTAAGTTTCATTATTCTTGATCACAATATTGATTATGCATGATTATTGATTGTCGTGATGCCTATTGTGTTTTATTTAATTGTTTTTGTAGTTTAATTAATTAACTACGGCGTAGTCATTTATTTAACTACGGCGTAGAGATATAATTGATTACGGCGTAGTCCTAATTAACTAATAGTTTATTATTTGATCCTTATTTCTAGTTTATTATTAGTTTTGTTTGTATACTTTCATGGCGAGTCTTAGGACACTCTAGTTCCCGTAGTGTTTAACATTGGTTGTTCCTTAGAGGCTTGTGGAATTAACCCTAGGAAGCAAGCCGCTAGGGATGTGACTTGGTGATAGCAATATCACCATACACTTGCGAATTAACCCTAGGACCACCTAACAATGCTATACGCTTAACGGAGTTAGAGGGGTGTAAGATCTGACCATGCCGCATTCGTTAGACTTGTCCAAGTTAGTAGAGGCACTTAATGACTCTTATATCTTCGTACCGATGAACCCAAGGCTTTACAATAGTTTTGGATAGGAAAAGGTGTAAGATAGACGTAGGTGATTTAACCCTCTGATCCGAAATGAATTTAATCCCCAGATGAAATGATAGTAAACACCGTTATCTTTATCACTGAGAATAGATTACCAAATGACCCTTGGTCACTAATCATTACCTTGGTGAGGAATCTAGGATCTTAGGGTAGACAAATTAACCATAGGAGTCTACCGCCTTTACAACGGTTTGAGAATTAGATCTTAATTATCATCCCTTTAGTTGTTTGCCATTAGTTGTTTGCCATTTGTTGCTTGCCATATGAACAACTCCAATTGATCATTAATAAAATATATTATAAAACCCCCTTCATTATGTGACAATCATTTTAATTAGACAACTAGAAGTCAACCATTCTTGGGACGACCTCAGTCTTACCATTCGCGCACTACACGCGACCGGGTACACTGCCCGTTAGTGCATAAGGTGGACCATAGGTAGACGAGAAATTATAAATATAAAACATGGTCAGTAAAACCTGCATAAGGTTTTTGGCGCTGTTGCCGGGGAACGGTCTTCGTATTTTTGGTTGTTTGATTAAAATTCAATATTTATTTTCCTTTATCTTGACCTACGGCATAACATAGTAATAATGGTTATGTCATAACTTGTTCTTATTATAAAATTTTTTCTTACCTCAGACAGGACCTACGACGTAGCATGGTGATGGTTGCTACGGCGTAGCCTGTTCTCAGGCCTAGTTACGATGTAGTTAGTAATTGGACTACGCCGTAACCCTATCTGCAATATTTAAAATTTTATATTATGTGTTTTATCTCACTTGTTGCTCATGTTTATTATTTTTACACATTTAATGCACGAGGTTGTGATAGTGTGCAGGTTGAGCATTAAGAATAAGTGGAGATGTTTGTTGACATGATGAGAGCAATGGACATGATTGGAGACGTCCGATTGATGGCCATTGATGATGGAGGATGGAGTCTAACTTAAAGACTCAAGATGTTAAAGAAAAGTGCTCGTCGGGAGACTACCCGTCCCTATCTTAGATTTAGATTTTGATTTTATTTTATAACTTTTTGAACATTTTTATTAGATTTTAGGATTGGTTCTTGGTTTGGTTTATTTGTTTATCATGTTTGCAGGATTAAAAACCAGGATAGAAGAGAGGAGGGCCGTCAACTCCTCTAGACACGTGGAAAAGTCGTAATTTTGGGCAACAGAACTACATCAGTAAGTAATTACGGCGTAGCAGGCCGATCTAGCTACGCCGTAGCTGGTAATCCGTATGACCATCTGCCCTTTCTAACATAACTACAGCGTAGCCAGGGCGATCTAGCTATGCCGTAACCTGTATATTCCAGGTATTTGATTTGACTTTTCAATTAAGACATAACTGGGCCGATCCAGTTACACCTACCTATTCCTGGAAAACTATTTTCAGTTCAAATGAACTACGGCTTAGTTGGGCCGATCCATTACGCCGTAGCTATTACCTGTTGCAATAATTTTTACAAAACAAGTTTCAAACCTTTCCATACCTTGTACTAGTAATTAAATGAACTTTGTGGGTGTGTTCCCTGTAAACCCTCACGAGACTTCACTCGTCCACCTCGGGACACCGAGTGGTTTAAAAGGCTTGTTGCATACGCTAAATGCAACCGTGATTCCTACGAAAGTGAGTTAGATTTTATTTTATTTTTATTTTTTATTTGTACATTTCGTGCTATTTTGCTTTTTATCCAGAATTATGCTTTTTGGTATTAGTTTTTCTTGCAGTTATACAGGTTAATGCATTATGGAGTAAAGTTTGGCTGCAAGGAAACACTTTATATCCGATCTAGTTGAGTACCGAGATGGTGATTTGATGATAGAGATGGATCTTTCTCGAGGAGGCACTTTTGAAGCATGATACGGAATGTGCCATCTATTGATCTTACCGAGCAAATCCAGGGGAGTTTTCCGTTCCTTTTCTAACCCTTCATTTTTTTCATTTTTATGCATTAGTATGACCCAAGTGGGGGGAAGGGATTAGAAATTAACAACCACTTGATTTTACTTGCCTTATTTTTCTAGTTTCTAGTGAAAAGTGTTTCATTAATAAAATTTTAACATGTTTTTCATTACTTAACTAGATTAATCTTTACCTGAGCACACCTACCCTATATTTCCATTATATGAGGATAAGCCTTTCCGTTTTCCCCTTATACATAAATCCATAAATATGAGTGTGCCGGTGGCTGTAGTAGACTTTAGAACTTGACATTGTATATCTTTTCGAGACCATTATAATGAGCATTACATTAAGGTAACTTAATGTAATCAGTGCAGCTAGGATAAAAGGCAAAATTTTAGGATTTAACCCAAATAGCCCAAAAATTATGTATTGTGTATATTGACTTTTCACATCGATTAGTCAATCCCCCTGTAAAACCCTTTTTGTTGCACTTACCTTAGTGCAAGATACCCTTAGATACACCCGTCTGAGCCAATCTTTTCATTTTGTTCACCCAATATATGTTTCGTTACACCTATCGCCTAGCCTACCCTATATTTTCTTATAGTCCACGGTCCGGGCGTTGTTAGTCAATTTTGTTTCTACTGGTGAAAGTCGCGGGTTTTGAATAAAGGGATTTTGGTAGAAGATCGGGTTTAGATGGTAGTTGATCTCAAGTGGGGGGATGCTTTGTTTGTTCGTATTGTTTATTTTTCAATTTCTGTATACCTTGTCTTTCATCAAAAAAAATGAAAAAAAGAAAAAGAAAAAAAATAGAATAATAAAAAAAGAGAAATAAAGAGCATGCAAGCAAGCGTTTGTTTATTTGTCTATAGCTGATAGTAGTATAAATCAGTTTATGTGTCGTATTGTGTTAAGTATTNTCAAGTGGGGGGATGCTTTGTTTGTTCGTATTGTTTATTTTTCAATTTCTGTATACCTTGTCTTTCATCAAAAAAAATGAAAAAAAGAAAAAGAAAAAAAATAGAATAATAAAAAAAGAGAAATAAAGAGCATGCAAGCAAGCGTTTGTTTATTTGTCTATAGCTGATAGTAGTATAAATCAGTTTATGTGTCGTATTGTGTTAAGTATTTTCACCTTGCGGAGCTTATAATTTATAGACCCGTGTCATTTCTATCTCTCCTTTCTATTTTAATATATATTTGTACAATGAGGACATTGTACATCTCAAGTGGGGGGATGGGAGATATAAATGGTTGATATTACGGTTTTTGGTCAAAATATGTGCAAAATTTACCTAAATTTAAAAATTTTTAGAGCACATAAAATTTTTTCATTGATGATGAAGGCCGAGTTAATGCATCTTATTTGCCTAGTTTATGGAGATTATGAGGCACTACATTACATTTTATATGCATTAACTCGTGTATTGAAGATATTGAAGACCCCTTGACTCTTGACCCTCTATTTTTGCTATGGGATTGAATGCGACTATTGACGGGGCGATTGTGGACTTTAGTAATCTATTTGTTTCGTGTCTCTTTGTTTACACCCATTAAATGTTTTCCCATGTCTTTATCCTACCCTTGTCATTTCTTACCTTTAGCTTATTCGAGTTAGGGAATCGAGCAGTCATAGGTGTCTCGTTCATGNTATGCATTAACTCGTGTATTGAAGATATTGAAGACCCCTTGACTCTTGACCCTCTATTTTTGCTATGGGATTGAATGCGACTATTGACGGGGCGATTGTGGACTTTAGTAATCTATTTGTTTCGTGTCTCTTTGTTTACACCCATTAAATGTTTTCCCATGTCTTTATCCTACCCTTGTCATTTCTTACCTTTAGCTTATTCGAGTTAGGGAATCGAGCAGTCATAGGTGTCTCGTTCATGGATTTGGGCGAGCATTTGTGGCTTTGTCGCCTTTTCTGGAATAATTGTATTGGTAGAGAGTGATTTAACCCCGTAAGCCTTATTGTTGTGTCAACCCATTTGCCTATTAGAATAGCTGCATCTATAGACTCTAGTGGTGGAGATTAGTATCTTTGCCAAGCCTATGATAGAATACTCGCCATGACTGAGCAGTTGAGTGATCACCCCAAAATAAACACATAGATTAGTGAGAGAGAGTGTGATTTCAATTCCCTTTTCGTGAGGTGCTCGGGTTGGATATTTCTAGCTTAGGTAATTTTTAAACTCATATCTTCCAAAACATCTTGGGAGATATCTTTTTAGAAATAATTTAAAAGGTCTACTTGAGGACAAGTAGAGTTCAAGTGGGAAGATATTTGATAACATCAAATTTACCCATGATTTAAGCGTTAATTTCCCTTTGAATTGCTCATCTTTTCTATTTATATGAAGAATATATACTCTTATTTCTTCCTATTTTGGTTTCAGGGTAATGATGAGTAAAGATACGTTATTGATGATTTATTGGCTTAAGAATGGGAATTACGCTTAAAGTTACTATGAAGACACAAACACTGCGGTCTAGTTAAGTGATGATACTACACCGCTAGATGTTTTACCCCAAGAGATGAAGACTACGCCGTAGCAAGCTAATGAGCTACGGCGTAACAGAGAAAACCACAGGCTACGCTGTAGTTAGTAATTGGACTACGGCGTAATGTTGAAGATATGAAGACTACGCCTGTAACAAGTAATTGAGTTACGGCGTAGGAAAGATTTTATGAAGACTACGCCGGTAACAAGTCATTGAGTTACGGCGTAGGAGATATTTTGTGAAGGTTACGACGTAGCTCACTATTAAGCTACGCCGTAGTTATGGATATACATCAGAAGATTACGTGATGACGAAGACCTACGGCGTAGTTGTCATGGAACTACGCCGTAGTTAATAACTTGGGCGCGAAGGAGTAAAGTCAAGGGACTGAAAGCAACAAGTTATTATCAAGTTTATTTATTTTAAGGACCAAAGAGAATGATATAAAATATGATGAAGGGCTGAAGTTGTCAATATTATACACATTTTCTTGTGTATAGTTAGAAGAAAATAGCACAAGGACTTGAAGCGTACAAGTGGCAAAGTTGGAGGTCTAAGTTTAGAATTCATTTAGTATAAATAGAATTCATGTACGTAGGTCAAATCTATCTTTTGGTTTTGCTTTCTTTTGGTGGCCGACGCAACACAGAAGCAAAAGGGACGTACGGCAATTAATTAAGGGGCAAATCCTTCGGGGTTTGCCCCGGTATTCGACTAGGGGATCAAAAGCATTTATTTAGCACGATATGTAATTTTACTTCGACACTTATTTATTTATTAAGTTTCATTATTCTTGATCACAATATTGATTCTGCATGATTATTGATTGTCGTGATGCCTATTGTGTTTTATTTAATTGTTTTTGTAGTTTAATTAATTAACTACGGCGTAATCATTTATTTAACTACGGCGTAGTCATTTATTTAACTACGGCGTAGAGATATAATTGATTACGGCGTAGTCCTAATTAATTAATAGTTTATTATTTGATCCTTATTTCTAGTTTATTATTAGTTTTGTTTGTATACTTTCATGCCGAGTTTAGGACACTCTAGTTCCCGTAGTGTTTAACATTGGTTGTTCCTTAGAGGCTTGTGGAATTAACCCTAGGAAGCAAGCCGCTAGGGATGTGACTTGGTGATAGCAATATCACCATATACTTGCGAATTAACCCTAGGACCACCTACCAATGCTATACGCTTAACGGAGTTAGAGGGGTGTAAGATCTGACCATGCCGCATTCGTTAGACTTGTCCATGTTAGTAGAGGCACTTAATGACTCTTATATCTTCGTACCGATGAACCCAAGACTTTACAATAGTTTTGGATAGGAAAAGGTGTAAGATAGACGTAGGTGATTTAACCCTCTGATCCGAAATGAATTTAATCCCCAGATGAAATGATAGTAAACACCGTTACCTTTATCACTGAGAATAGATTACCAAATGACCCTTGGTCACTAATCATTACCTTGGTGAGGAATCTAGGATCTTAGGGTAGACAAATTAACCATAGGAGTCTACCGCCTTTACAACGGTTTGAGAATTAGATCTTAATTATCATCCCTTTAGTTGTTTGCCATTAGTTGCTTGCCATTTGTTGCTTGCCATATGAACCACTCCAATTGATCATTAATAAAATATATTATAAAACCCCCTTTATTATGTGACAATCATTTTAATTAGACAACTAGAAGTCAACCGTTCTTGGGACGACCTCAGTCTTACCATTCCCACACTACACGCGACCGGGTACACTGCCCGTTAGTGCATAAGGTGGACCATAGGTAGACGAGAAATTATAAATATAAAACATGGTCGGTAAAACCTGCATCAATGTACCACGGAAATTGACAACACAATTCTTTCCACTTTATTTTTAATATCACTATATCATCATTTCAATGTTTTTGCACAACCACATAAATCAACAGTTTCCAGTCAACAAATAAAAACCTATATTAGGCAAGTTATATGCAAGCTTTTGCATATAACACATCAAATTCACCACAGCCGGTAAATAAAACCATAAGTAATCAGAAAATAGCATTTAGCAAACAATTCAAGTGAAGCAATTATCTGCAAACACATAATGTGTTTAGCATCAACAATTCCACAAATAGCTAACGCATACTAACAAATATCTACTACTTAAAAAACTCAATAATTAACGCGTAACATTTGTACTCTAAAACAATTATCTCCAAACACACAATCTGTTTGCATCACCAATTCCACAAATAACTAACGTACTTCTACTTCACCCATCCTATTTAAAAAAGTACACTAAAAACAAATACCTACTACTTACTCAGTTAGTAACACGTAACATGCTTCTAGTACACGCGCAACATAATATTACAAAGCACCTGATCAACCATTATATTCATATCCATCACAAACTCCACAATTACTAAACAATGTACCACGGAAGTAGACAACACAATTATTTGCACTTAATTTTTAATTATCAATATATCATCATTTCAATGTGTTTGGACAACCACAAAAATCAACACTTTCCCATCAACAAAACATAACAATAATTAGATAATAGTTGATTTCCATTAATAACATAAATTTACATAAATACTTAACGCGTACATAACAAAATCGCGCCAAGTAACCACTTAAAACACATAAACTAATACATAAACTTCAAATTTAAACTAGTAAAGTCGAGCAACATCCACAAAACCATAGGCTATGCACCATACCCAACCAAACCTTCACCATCTTTCCCATCTTTCCCAAAAACCATACACCATAGCCTAGACCTACAAGCAACCCTATAGACGCAACACACTGCAAGTAAACTCCAAGAGTAGATCGGCATTGTATCGTGCCTCGTCTGCAACACGTGTGTACAAGAGAATCCTTGACACATCCTGGTAACGAGTAAGCCTAAGCATCCTACGACCATGGGCAGCCACGGTGGAGCCATATACCTGCCCCAACTCAAACAAATAAAGGTCAATCTCTATGATTCATTGCCTGGCTTCCTCGACATAGGCTCTGAGCTCTTCTTCTTCAGCGAGGTTCGCTGCCCTGATCCTCTCAAAATAGACGAACAGTTGACGGGCTCTGCTCAATGAGCGAGCCTCAACCGCCAGCCTATCATGAAATGGAAAACTAGGGGAAGACATTTTGAGTTTTAGTTAAAGATATATTGGTCGGAAAATTAAGTGTGGCGTGGTTGGAAAATTATAGGTGGTCAGAATTAATGGTGGTCGGATACTTAATAGTGTGTGGATAAGGATGGTAAGTTAACAACTTATGGGAACTATATATAGTAATCATACAAGCTTTCAACCTTAATACCTAAGAGGGTTAATACATCTAAAACAAACACATAAATGCCTATCAAATCAAAGTAATAAAAAATTTAAACTATCACATACTCACATATAAACAGTAACATCTACCATATTATCAGTCATTATTAATGTTAATAATGATTTTGCAAATGAACAGTATCGCGGGTATCGTAGCATCTCAAACAAAACTATCAGTGTTGTGCAAGAAGAAGTTGTACACAATATTGAAAATAAACTAAGAGGAAATAAAAAAAAAAGTCAAGTGGTAGTACAAATATGCGTTCCTTCCCAATGCAAATCTAAGAAAGATTTCCGGCCGCCAGTCACACACTTCCAAAATCGAGTAGCCTCCAGTCGCACACTTGGTTCGGATAAAACAAAATACTAGTGGCGTCACATAATGATTAGTGAATAGTTCACATGAAACATGTATTGTGCCACGTGTCAATTAATATATGGAGCCGCACAGTAGCACAGGTCGCACATGACCAAAATTGGAAGTTGCATAATTCTTGACTCAATCATGATGCAAAATTTGGTTTTAGGCATATTTTTGGAATTGTCCCTAACAGTTAAGTCTATCAGAGGTTTCACATAATCCTAAAAATTACATTATTCATAGTATAACTAACATATAAGGGTAGAAATATAGAAACAAGCAGAGTTAAGCCCGAGCTTGCCAAAGCTCGAACTCGAGCTTAACTCGTATACTATTTTAAGTCTTGAGCTCGAGCTCATTTCAAGTCTTACACTTTTGGCTCGAGTTCAACTCGTAACATAGTTTACATGTTAGTGATCGGTTCGTTTTTATTATAGATAAATAAAACTTGACTCGTGTGACAACTCATACATTTCAGGTTCTTACTAGACCATAAACTCAAAACAATTTACTTTAAACACTTGAACATTTACTTTAACGTATAACCGCTAGGTTAAATAGCATAAACTGGAAAACAACATTGAACGTAAACCGGCACTAGACTAAGTTTAGTCTACCTCAAATAAGTACCTTATGACTTTTATAAATGTATTTTATAAGTCTTATGTATTTGGTTTTATAAGTTCTACGTAAATTATCCATACTTGCGTTTAAGCTGATGCATGCATGCAAATACCCAACCAATTCANCCCATGTCAAAACCAGCCAAGGCAAGTGGTTTACCAAAACCATGTCTTAGTCCATGCCAAAATCAAGTACAACTAGCCATAAGGTCACCTAATGAGCTTAGATGGCTTATGCAAGCTAAAACAAACCCCTCTACGCATCACCCCCTAGACCACCTTAACCTTTTCCCACATAAGTTAGAACCATGCCCATGTAAAGGCATGAAGCCTTTTGTTGCTTGCCCAAAATATGGCTATATAAAGCCACTTTCGCTAGATCATTTCACCCACATTTCAAACACTTACACTCACTCATTCTCTTAAGTATTTTAGACAGCTCCAAGGTGTTTCCTCAAGGGTATTTTTAGCTTGGGTAATTTAGTTTAGAGCTTGGAAGGAATATTTAGGTTTTTGGTGCAAGTAGTTAGGGTTTACTTGTAGTTTTTTGGGTAGTTTTGTTCACTTGTTCATCCATTCATTCACAAACACTTGGTACGCCTTCATAGCTAATTTCCATACTCATTTACGTTACTACATATCATGTAATTTCCATTTTATGTCACCATTATATGTTTAGTAGTGTTGAAAATGTTTAAAAACTAAGTTACTAATCCCCAAATATGAGCAGATTTTCAGTCGACTAGTCCACATAAGAAAACCACGTTATAAAATTTCTGGGAAAAATTCCCTTGGTACACACTTAGATATCGGTCTTAGGTAGTTCGCTATCAAACTTTGTAATTTTTGGAGTTGATTTGGTATTTTTAACAAATGATATGGAAACGGGTGTTTGAAAATCTTTGAATCCGAGTTCTGTTTTTAATTTATAAAAACAACCACTTTCTAATCTAGATGAGGAAAAATGGTAAACATAGCCTTTGTAGAGGACAGCTATACCTAACCACAATAAGTTGAACCGAGTCGAAAGGTTAAGTAACAAAGGAGATATGGCCCTGGGAAATTGAGCTATGTTTTCTGGAATTTGGCAGAGGTGATACTCATGTATACTTTTAATTTTCTGGAACAAATGTCTTCGATTTAAAACAAATGGTATACATTTTTAGAAGGTAGACTAAAAAATGATCAACTTAGGCTTTTGAACGAACAAATTTCATTAGAAAATGAGTAAGTATAGGCCGTCGAAGTCGAAAAACTTTCTGAAAAGCTGTAACAGCAGGTCCGAATATAAATAAGTGTAAACTGATACCTAAAACATGTTTTCAAAAATCGAGGTCTTGACTTATTTAAAATAGGCATATTCACCTATGTTTATAGAGTTGACCGGATAAAAACAAGCTAGAAACGAAGTAGATACGCTGATTCAAAATCGGGTTTAAAATCAATAAATTTTATTTTAAAGTTTTGAATTCGTGAACGCGTTTAATTCATTTTTCTTAAACTTTTGACCTACGTAACTTCATAAAACCTCACTACAAGTATATAAGGGTGATAAAACATTGTAAAAATCATATACATTTAATACATATCGTAGTGTTTCTAAAACGACTTAATATTCTAGGCCGCGTTTAGAAATTCCTTGTTGTTCTACTCACGTATTACTTTTTTGAATACTTTACTTACTCGAGGTGAGTTTCATAGCCCCATTTTTACCTGTTAATACTTGTTTTAAAATATTGGGGTGGGAATACATTTCTTGCTTTTACATACGGACACAAATACATAAAACATTTACGGATTGCCTAAGTTACCACATTTGCCATTAAGTCTCCAGTTATCGTGAACCGCTAATTATTTGTAAGAGCGAATGTTGTGAATAGATCTATTGGGTTGACACCCCCATCTGGGTTGGTCGCGCCAACTGGTTAAACGGACACATATCATTTGGGAACATTGGGTGTTTGACAAAGACACCTACAGGGGCATACATACATATGTTCATACATACATAACACGTTAAGGCTTAGGGCTCATGAGCTTAGTGCATCGTAATACTTTTTCAATAACATGGTATTTGTTATAATGGTCATACCTAGAAATCTTGTGGTCCGCACTTTGACATTTACATTTAGTTAAACCTATGAACTCACCAATATTATTGTTGACATTTTTTAGCGTGTATTTCTCCATGGGGTGTATGCCATAAATGTCTAGTTGAGGTGGTTTTAGAACTTCTGAAATGATAGGGTTTGCTCTGATTAGGCCAGAAGAGTGGGTAGGGAGTGGTTCTTCCTATTTGTATCACGAAGATTCCTCTTCGGATGGGTGGTACTCAGGCTCAATTTTGTACTCATGTCATATCGGAAAAAGAAGCATCCCAATTTATGTAAGTAAGAAATTATAAACTTATGGTTCGACGATTTACAATTTCTTTATGTAAATGAAGAGGCATCCCAATCCATTCAAATAAAGAGGTTATAAATCATCCTACTTAAGAATTCTCGACATAGTAGTCGTACTCATGTAAACCTTCAAAGCGGTGGATTACAAAACGACGTAGGTGTTCTAATAAGTATGGGACAAGTATTCAAACTCGTCTTCGGAGACAGATAGCAAGATAGCCAGGGGATCGACAGACTATGACGGGTTTGAATATCATATAAAACAATATTATGCAAGGTTATGAAAAAGTTTTAGAGACCATTGTATCATTCACAATGTCTGGAAAATGAATGAGGCCATTGTGTCACTTACATTGTCTTAGGAAAGTTTTATAGATCATTAAAATTTAAGAGCATGTATGACAATTTAGTGATAATGTGCGCGAAATGTTTATCATGCAATGGCTATAGTCTAGGCCTACTAATGCAACCTAGTTCGCTATAACTGGAGCTCTGATACCAATCTTTCACACCCCTATAATATCGCAGCGGAAGATATCGGGGCGTGACTTTCATGGAAACAAAGTTACAGTTACATACAACGACCTCTACATGAGTCGTTTGAAAATACACATTCAAATAAAGAAATAATGTATTACAAAGTCATAAGGGTTTTAGCCGTACAATAGCAACGTACTTTCAGCTTTATACCGTCTTGGTACGTGTATTTTTTTTGTTCCACTTAATGCAACGAACTTTCAGGTTTTTTACCACTTTGCAAATCCATTAACTTGCTACCGGATAAAAAGTTATTTTACCAGCTAAAAATCTATGTGGAATATTGTTATCACATAAATGGTCCCTCTAGTTTATGTGGTATCACGAATTTAGTCCCTAAAAATTTTTGTTATAATTTTTTATACTTTTTTGTATGTTTACATCTGCTTTTATACGTTTCCGTCTGGTTTCTTACGTTTTTACGCGTTTTCGTCTGTTTTTATTCGTTTACATCCGTTTTTATACGTTTTCGTCCATTTTTATATGTTTTCGTCCGTTTTTATACGTTTTCGTTCGTTTTCATCCGTTTTCGTATGTTTTATGCGTTTTTGTCTGTTTTTATATGTTTTCATCTGTTTTTATACTTTTTTCCCTCTATTTTTATACGTTTTGGCCATTTTTATATACCTTCATCAGTTTTTATATGATTTCATCCGTTTTTTATACGTTTGCATCAATTTCTATACGTTTTCAACCATTTTTATACATTTTCATTTGTTTTCTTATGTTTTCATACGTTTTCGTCCATTTTTATCTGCCTTTATACGCTTTCATCCGTTTTCATCTGTTTTTATGTGTTTTTTTATATGTTTCTTGATAACTTCAAATAGTTCCGTGATTTTAGTGTTAATTTCCCCTTAGATTACTCATCTTTTTGTGTTAATATGTTAGGATATATACTCTTATTCGTTTATATTCTGTTTTCAGGACAAAGATGAGCAAAGGAACGGAGAAACGCGGAAATGGAAGGTTTAGTGAGAAAATATTTGAAGTATGCGGATTCTGCACAAACTACGGCGTAGAGGCACTATCTACCTACGCCGTAGCATCAACTTAGAAAGACTACGGCGTAGCTCAACATTCAACTACGGCGTAGTAACTTATCTAAGGGCTCTATGGAGTAGCAACTCTCCACCTATGGCGTAGACCCCCAAATCAAGTAGTAGACAACTCACGTGGCCAAAGAAGAAGTTTCGGCGTAGTTTCCCAAACAACTACGCTGTAGAAGCAGCAATTCATGAAACTACGGCCGTAGCACTTGATCAAGCTACAGCGTAGATGAAATTAACAAAGGCTACGGCGTAGCCAAACATGGAGCTAGGCCATAGCAAAGTCGGGCCTATAAATACCAGCCCTAATTCCGAGTTTATTCATTCCCTCTTCACCACACAGAAGTTGGGAGGAATTCAGGGAGCAGGAGGAACGAAGTTCTATCAGCATACAAGTCATTTCCAAAGGAGAATTCACACAATAATCATAAGTTTATTCTTTCTTTCGATTTGTATTAGATTCATGTTTACATTTGTTATGTTAAACAATTGTTCTATTGCATTTATGAACATTAGTGGCTAAACACCTCTTGGTGTTAGCCTTATTATGAAATTGTTATTACCATGACTTAGTTTTCTCCGCATTTATTATCGTTTTGTTTGTATACTTTCTTGGAGAGTCTTGGACACTCTAGTTTCGGTAGTGTAGATGATTGGTAGTTCCTTAAAGGCTTGGTGAATTAACCCTAGGACCCAAGCCGATAAGGATGTGACTTGGTGATAGAAATATCACCATACATGTATGAATTAACCCTAGGACCACCTACCAATCTGATATGCTTAAAGAAGTTAGAGGGGATGTAAGATGTGACCAATACCCGCATCCCGTTAGACTAGTCCAAGTTAGTAGAGGTACTTAATGACTCTTGCATCTCGTAGGTTCACGCCGACCGATGAACTCTTGCATTTATAATATGTGAGATTAGGACAAGGTGTAAGATAGATTTAGGCGATTTAACCCTCTGAGCCTAAATGAATATAACCCCCAGACGAAACGATAGGATGCATTAATTAGAAAACTTGTCATGATAATAACAAGAGTAGTAATTAGGTTAACACTGCTTCTCCCTACTGATTTTTCTTTCATTTATTTACTCGCTTTCGTAATTTACTTTCATTAGTTTAATTAATCTCTTTAATCATAAACCTCTTTTAAACGTGACACTTAGCTTTGATAATTTCCACATGCATAGCTCTTGGGACGACCTCGACTTTACCAACTAGCTATACCTCACACGACCGGGTACACTGCCCGATAGTGCATTAGGTAGACCTTAGGTAAACGAGCAACTTATAAATATTAAAACCTGGTCGGTAAAACCTGCATCAAGTTTTTGGGGCCGCAACCGGGGAGCTATTAGGATTTTATTTAAGTTTTGTAATTTTTATGTTCAGTTTCTCACGATCATTTTTAAGTTTCAGGTATCATGGCAGAAGTTGACATTGAAGCCCTCACTCTTGAAGAATATCTTGCTCTTACAAGAAAAGAACAAGGGCCTGGTTTGCTTAGGCCGGCTATTGGAGAAGATGTTCAATTTGAGATCAAGAACCAATTTATAAGGGAATTGCGGAAAGACCCATTTTCGGGAAGCAAGACGGAAGATGCTCATGAACACATTGACAATGTTCTTTACATTGTTAGTTTGTTCAATATTCCGAGAGTATCTCATGATGCGATAATGCTCAAAGTATTCCCTATGACACTGACCGGAGGAGCCAAGAGATGGATCGATAGATTACCAGCTAGGACTGTTAACAATTGGACTCTTCTGAAGAAACACTTCATTCAAAGGTACTGCCCTCCTTCAAGGATGGCAAAACAGCTTGAAGACATTTACAACTTCAAGCAGGATGGAGATGAAACATTGTACCAAGCTTGGGATAGGTACAATGATCTTTTGTTCAAATGCCCTACTCATGATCTCAACAAGCAACAAGTGGTCAACATTTTCTACAAAGGGATCAATATTTCCGCCCGTCAGATGTTAGATTCCCAGGGGCCAATCCCTGGAATGACCCCTGCTCCCATGTACGATAGATGCCAGAAAAGGAACCTAACCCAGGTAAGTTTTTGCTCCCATGTACGATAAGCGATTTTGACATGTTTGCTTTAGCTGATCTAGGAGCCAGTGTTAATATGATGTCTTTTTAACTATGTAAAAAATTAAATCTTATTAACTGAATGAAACAACAGTTTTGGTTGAAATGGCAGATATGTCAAGGTGACACCTAAGGGAATAGTCAATAATGTATTGCTAAGAATCAACAAATTTTGATTCCTAGGAGACTTTTTAATTGTTGACATGATTGATGGGCAAAATAACAATATAATTTTAGGAAGACCATTTTTAGCCACATCACATGCAAACATAAAAGTTTTTGAAAAAGAAATTACTCTAGAAAATGGTAGAGAAATGATTACCTTTAATCATAACGGTTCCCGAAAATCTACCAATATATCTCTGGAAGAGGTTTGTATGATCAAAGCAGCTAAAAATGGCGAATCTTCTGAAAATTTGGACATCTATACTAAATCTGTTTTATGTGATTCCCAATCTTGTGAGGATTGTAACCTCAACCAGTTAGAAAGAAAGAATTTTGGCTATTCTAAGCAGGCACAAGATGGACATGATCAGATAATGAGCATAGTCATTAATAGAAGAAACCCCATCCTAAAAAACCATTATTGCAACCCAATAATAATGATTAGTGAAGGATCCGAACAAGCTTGGCCTTCCTGCAACCCTTTCCTCTACAAATGTGACGGAAGAGACAACGGGGAACTTAATAAAGACCAACGAACCCAAATGCAGTAGACATGTTTTCACGGAATTGAACGATGTGATATTGAATTTGGAGAATTGTCGTTTCAAGATTGTTATAAGGTCAGATTCGGCAACACCATAATAAAAAAAATTTGATAAAAGGGTTCTAACAGGATTATGACTATTATCGTTTGAGCCTTTCATCTGAAGAATACCAAAGTAATCTGTCTGAAGAAGATTTTAACGAAAAAGTGTGTTCAGCAGAGGCCGAGGAACGTTCTGAAAACCTTTCTAAAAAAGAAGACGATCAACATTTCAAAATAAAATATATTGATCCGTAGAAAGAACCTCAAGGGCGCGACTATTCGTTTGATGAATGGCTTAAAAAAAGATTCGGCACCACAAACATTGACAAGAAAACCAAACTCAAAGTGTTTGTAGAATGGATGATCGACAGTTATTCCAAAGAGTCCGATACACTGGAAGGTATGATGACCATTTCAAAAGAAGTTTTGGGAAGTTTAAGTCTGAATTCGAAAAAGAAGTCTTACAACTTTTAGATGAATATGGACTCAAGATTGGAATGAAAGGATACATGCTCCAAGACATTTGGGAGAAGTGTGAGAAAACCTTCAAGAAAGGACGAAAATTTTGGCATGAGGTGGAATTAGAAACTATGGAAGTACACAATTGTCAAANAGTTTAAGTCTGAATTCGAAAAAGAAGTCTTACAACTTTTAGATGAATATGGACTCAAGATTGGAATGAAAGGATACATGCTCCAAGACATTTGGGAGAAGTGTGAGAAAACCTTCAAGAAAGGACGAAAATTTTGGCATGAGGTGGAATTAGAAACTATGGAAGTACACAATTGTCAAATAGAAGGAACAAGTACGAACCCCCCGAAGTGAAGGTTGAAACTTTTAAGGTTCAAAGATACACAATGGATGGAGTAGGAAGATTGATAAGTATCGATAAGTCAATCGATAAACAATTGCCAGTAGGACGAATGAATGGTGAAAAATTTAAAAATTTGATTATGGAAGAAATGCGCACCAAATTTGGTGAGCAGCGTGATGTCTAGCCTTGCAGTGAGTCTAACTTAAAGACTCGATAATAAACAAAAGTGCTCTTTCGGGAGACAACCCGAATTATCCCTTTCCTTTCCTTTTATTTTTTTTTATTTTTTTGGTTTGGTATGTTTTGTCATAATTATTTGCAGGTTCTAGAGGAAGCTTAGCGTTGGGGAAACTCATTTTTGGACTTTTTCATCAATGAAATTCCCCCAGAACATAACTACGGCGTAGCTCCAGTCACTACTAAGCCGTAGCAACCTCCAGGTGTCATTCTGGATTATTTTACCAACTATGGCGTAGCAAAACATTCTAGCTATGCCGTAGCTTTCCTCTGTACCAAAATTTTTATTTAACAAATCATACTTTAACTTGTATTAGTTTTTAAATGAACTTTGTGGGTGTATTCCCTATAAACCCTCACGAGACTTCACTCGTCCACTTGGGACACCAAGTGGTTTAAAAGGCTTGTTGCATACACTAAATGCAACCGTGATTCCTACGAAAGTGAGTTAGAATTTTTATTTTTCATTTTTTTTTAGGTTTTATGCTTGTGGTAGTTTTGTGATTTCAGGGATTTGAAGTTTGCTCATTAGGCGAAGTGAAGGCACGTTTTTCAAACATGATCCTTCTATCATTTTCAAGAGCAAATTTCAGGGAAGTTCTTGTTCCAATTCTACTTATCTTCTCTTTATTAATTATTTATTTACGTACAAAAGGGACTTTGTACAACTCAAGTAGGGGGGGGGGGACAGGAATAGAATTATAACTTGAACTTTATTTTGCCCCATTTTTCTAGTTTGTTTTGAAAAATTATGCCACTTTTAAAACTTTTGACATGTTTTTCCGAACCTAACTAGAATAGACCTTAGTCGGGCACATTAACCCTTAATATCATGGTGAGGTTTAGCCTATTCAGTTTCCCCTGTTTTACCCAAATCCACCAAAATTATGAGTGCGCCGGTAGTTTGTAAACTTTAAAACTTGGCCTTTACATCATTTTGAAACCATAAACGAGTAGTGTATTAAGTTTTCTTGATACATTTGGAAGAAATTTTTAAGAAGGCAATATGTTAGGATTATCACCTAAATAGCCTATATGTGTGTGTTTATCGATTAGTCACATTGACTATTCGACCCCCGTATTAAACCCTTTTGTTGCACTCATTTTTAGTGCAAGATACCCCTAGATACACCCTTTTTGAACCTATCCTTTCATTTCTTACCCATATTATAATTGTTTCGATACACCTATTCACCTTAGCCTTCCGTGTAGTCTTGGTTTATGGTTGGGAAGTTGCCACTTGTTCTAGTTTGAGGTTCAAGTCAAGAGATTCAGGAATCACACTTACGTTGAAGACCCATCTTTGAAGATCATTAGAAACCCACAAATATTACATGTATAGTTCATCTCAAGTGGGGGGATGCATTTTATCTCTTGCATTGTTATGAAAAAAAATGTGAAATTCAGTATATAGATAGTTTATCTTTGGTGCAACCTTGTATAGCACCGTATTTTGAGCTTCGAAAGAATTAGTATCAAAGAGGCCACTTCGGTCACATATGAAGAATGAAGTTGTTGGTTCTTAATCGCCAACATGAAGACCAAGTGTGGTGCCCATCATGACGTCCGCTAATGGCACATACACTTGTTATATGATCCAGTTTTTGCATTTTGAAGCTTGGACCTTGGATGAACGGCAAGTAGTAGCAACTCGGTTATAGGCTAAGACTATTTGCTTTGTTTTTCTTTTTACACCATTATTGTGCATCCCATGTCTTATCCTACCCTTTAGTTGTGAATCATGCTTAGGTAAGGGATTTGAGCCGTCATTGGTGTCTTGCCTGGCGTTCCGGCCATGTACCATTGCCTTTGTCGCCTTTGCCGTAGTATGTTAGTAACAACACTACACCCATAGCCTTATATATGTTCACCCAATATTGCCTTTAAAAATTGTTTTGACCTTAGCTCTAGTGGTAGAGATTTGTGTAACCGCCAAGCCTATGATAGAATACATTCTATGTCTGTGCGTTGAGTGATCACCCCGAAATTAACACTTAGATTAGGAGAGAGAGCATGAGTGTTTGTTCCCATTTCGTATCGTGTTCGGCTTTGATATATTCTAGCATAGGAATTTTTTAGATTCATATTTTCCAATTTCTTGGGAGATATCTTTTTAAGAATTATTCTAATAAGGTCTACTTAAAGGCAAGTAGAGTTCAAGTGGGGGGATATTTGATAACATCAAATAGTTCCATGATTTAAGTGTTAATTTCCCCTAGATTACTCATCTTTTGTGTTAATATGTTAGGATATATACTCTTATTCATTTATATTATGTTTTCAGGATAAAGATGAGTACAAGAACGAAGAAACGCGGAAAAAGAAGGTTTGATGTGAAAATATGTGAAGTATGCGGATTTTGCACTAACTACGGCGTAGAGGCACTATCTACCTACGTCGTAGCATCAACTTACAAATACTACGGCGTAGCTCAACACCCAACTACGGCGTAGTAACTTATTAAAGGGCTCTACGGAGTAACAACTCTCCACCTATGGCGTAGACCCCCAAATCAAGCGGTAGAGAACTAACGTGGCCAAAGAAGAAGTTACGGCGTAGTTTCCCAAACAACTACGCCGTAGAAGCAACAAATAATGGAACTACGGCCGTAGCACTTGATCAAGCTACGGCGTAGATGAAATTAACAAGGATGTGACTTGGTGATACAAATATCACCATACCTGTACGAATTAACCCTAGGACCACCTACCAATCTGATATGCTTATAGAAGTTAGAGGGGATGTAAGATGTGACCAATACCCGCATTCCGTTAGTAGAGGTACTTAATGACTCTTGCATCTCGTAGGTTCACGCCGACCGATGAACCCTTGCATTTACAATATGTGAGAATAGGACAAGGTGTAAGATAGATTTAGGCGATTTAACCCTCTGAGCCTAAATGAATATAACCCCCAGACGAAACGATAGGATGCATTGATTAGAAAACTTGTCATGATAATAATAAGAGTAGTAATTAGGTTAACACTGCTTCTCTCTACTGATTTTCCTTTCATTTATTTACTCGCTTTCGTAATTTACTTTTATTAGTTTAATTAATCTCTTTAATCATAAACCCCTTTTAAACGTGACACTTAGCTTAGATAATTTCCACACGCATAGCTCTTAGGAAGACCTCGGCTTTACCAACTAGCTATACCACACACGACTGGGCACACTGCCCGATAGGTCATTAGGTAGACCTTAGGTAAACGAGCAACTTATAAATATTAAAACCTGGTCGGTAAAACCTGCATCAGGTGACGCCATCACTTGAAGATCATGGAGTTTGAAAATTTACACATGACGCTCCTGAGAACTTTTGAAAGTTTTACACATGACGGCGTCAGGTGTAATCACAAGTAGGCCGTCTAGTGTTAACTTTATAAGAGACGGCCTAGAAGACTTTGAGAGTGACGGCGTCAGAGGTTATAGAGTGATGACGTCAAAAGGTCGACTTGCATAAGAAGAAACCCTAATCGAGGCGGTCTGACGGTGTCAGGGTTTATAACCTGACGCCATCAGCTTTGTAAATCTATATATACTTTTTTATTTTTCATTCATTAGTGTACAACTTTGGAGACATAAACCCTAGTATGAATTTCACAGGATTTTTAGGGTTTTCATGCCCTCTTTTCTTTCATGTTCAATTGAAGTTAAGTTTTCTTTTATTCATTCAATATGTCTATATGTTGTTTGATTACTTGTTTATCTTTTCTTCCTTTTAACATGCTAGCTTAAGTTTATTAGTGTTTGCTTAGATCTAATGAAACCTAGTTAGTGATTATTGATAAGTTGTCTATTGTTTAGTTGATTGATTCGCGCTAGGTTAAGAAAATTGGCTGACCTCCATTGTGTAACAAGCTTGAACGTCTTAAAAAGGTAATCGTATGTACGCTACGGTTTTTCTCGTTGTATTTAATGCATGAAGCACCCGTATTAATTACGTCTGTTCCTCTCGTTAGACCGTCTGTAGCACTCATAGCTACGGCCCTAACTCGATTGTTTCCTAATAATGTACCTCACAAGTCACATTAATTGCTTTACCATCGATATCTTGGCCCTTAACTACTAGAGCGTTATAAATATTAGGCATTTTGCCTAGCGGAAAAGCTACATCTAGTACCGGACCAATGATTTGGGTGATACGCCCCAAGTTCTTTTGCGTCGCAACCCCAGAACTAGCAAGATTCATTCTGATAATATAATAATAAAGTAAAAAAATATCTAAATTTTTGCAAAAACTATCACATTCAAAATAAATGTCCGATGGCAAGTTGATCGGTTAATTCAATAAGAAATGGGAGTTAGCACACGATTTGGTAGTACCATCCAACCGAATCCAATTTCATTGTTTACCTATTCAATTTCAATGAGTGAATTTGCAAGTTCAACCAACCCATTTTCAAAATATCAATAAGAATCTTGAGAAAATCTTTCATTTGTCTATCATTATAGACAATCCGATCTATATTATCTATGGAATCGAACCTGAACTCTATTTACGATTCGGTCAAATCATCTGCAGGTACATAAACAGCTTGAATAGAAGTTATGGACCCTTCTTTAGTAGAAGTAATTCTTTCTTGTAAAGTACCCATTTCGGTACTAAGGGTAGGTTGATAACCCACAGCGGAAGGCATTCTACCCAACAAGGCGGATACTTCAGATCCTGCTTGAACAAAACGGAAGATATTGTCAATAAATAAAAGTACGTCTTGTTCATTAACATCTCGGAAATATTCCGCCATAGTTAGGGCAGTCAAACCAACTCTCATACGAGCTCCCGGCGGTTCATTCATCTGACCGTAAACTAGAGCCACTTTTGATTCTGCAATATTTTTTTCATTAATTACTCCAGATTCTTTCATTTCCATGTAAAGATCATTTCCTTCACGAGTCCGTTCACCAACTCCGCCAAATACAGATACGCCTCCGTGAGCTTTGGCAATATTGTTAATCAATTCCATAATGAGTACTGTTTTACCCACGCCAGCTCCCCAAATAGTCCAATTTTTCCTCCACGGCGATAAGGGGCTAAAAGATCTACTACTTTAATTCCGGTTTCAAAAATAGATAATTTTGTATCTAACTGTATAAAGGCAGGCGCCGATCTATGAATAGGAAATGTTGTGCTTTGATCTACAGGACCTAAGTTATCAACAGGCTCGCCAAGCACGTTAAAAATTCGCCCGAGAGTCGCTCCACCGACCGGAACACTTAGCGGAGCTCGTAACGTTGTAAAGTTTGCTTAACCTCTTGTGCAGTGTCATAATGGTCGTCACCAATTATCCGGGGTTGTAGCATAGTTGACGCTGAATCTAAAGGATCTACTGCTGGATAGATACCTTTGGCGGCTAATCCTCTTGAAAGTACGGTAGTAGCGTCTAAATGTGCAAATGTCGTAGCAGGAGCAGGGTCTGATGTTAGTGATTCCATGATAGGGTACTTAACGTGCGGTCATAGGAGAAATTGATGTTCATAAAGTTGGGGAAGTTTGCACACCCCTACGACCGGTATTAAGGAATACAACGCTTCAACTAAAACAATTGCAATGTGACATTCAACGAATCAATAAAAGATAACTATGGAGTAATTATATCTAAGTAAACACGTTTGTCTCATTATAAGAAGTCCGCCACTTTTACTTTTATTGTTATTTTATTTTTGTTCTATTAATCATTAGTTTTGGGTTAGTTGACTAGCAACTAATTCCGCCCACTCCTTCAAAAACCGAGATTTTAATTGCTTTTATAAAACATAAAAATATAAAAAGAATCATCCATCACCTTTAGGCTTAAATTGACATACACTTCTACCTAACGACACTATTCCCCTAGAGAACGATCAATCCCCCGGACATACCATATACTACACTACAACGACCAGGTACACTGCCTGGAGGATTGCAAGCTTCTCAAGATCCTTAAGAAGTAAAACCTTTTGTGAGGTCGCAATCCTCGCATCAAGTTTTTTGCGCCGCTGCCGGGGAATAGTTATTGCTTGGGTTTGATTTCTATTTCATTTAGGTCCACTCACTAGATTGCTATCAAGTGAGATTTTTATTTTCTTTTTCGTAGAGTTCTTTAGTCTATCTTTTTCTTTATTCCTTTGTTCGTAATCCTTATCTTTCGCCATCATGGAGGGTGATAATATCCTTAACCAAGCAAACCCACCAGTTAACCAAAACCCACCCGAACAACCTAGAGCACGCACCTTAGGAGAGTACTCCCGACCTAGCCATCAAGGCTATCAAAACAACATTGAGCTCAACCAAGGAGCCAATGTGTCTCCCTTGCGATCCGACACCATCCGGCTGGTGAAAAGCGGATGNTCGCCATCATGGAGGGTGATAATATCCTTAACCAAGCAAACCCACCAGTTAACCAAAACCCACCCGAACAACCTAGAGCACGCACCTTAGGAGAGTACTCCCGACCTAGCCATCAAGGCTATCAAAACAACATTGAGCTCAACCAAGGAGCCAATGTGTCTCCCTTGCGATCCGACACCATCCGGCTGGTGAAAAGCGGATGTGCATTCAATTGACTTCGTTCCGAAGATCCAAACCAACATCTCAAGGATTTCCTTAAAATCATTGACTCCATAGACCTTGATGTTACCACTCAAGAGACGACACGGTTGCGTCTCTTCCAATTCTACCTAGGTGACCAAGCTAGTCAATGGCTTGAGCGTTTACCCGCGGGATCCATCACCTATTGGGATGATCTTACTTCTCGTTTCCTCGCTCAATTTTTCCCACCGGGGAGAACTACCAAGCTAAGGAATGACATCTTGATGTTCCAACAACGTTAAGGTGAAACTTGTTAATACAAATATCGCCTAAAAACGTTATTTATATTTTAACGATCTTTGCTAAGTTTTGTTAATGACAAGATACAAACTTTAGCTTGTAATAAAACATCACTTTAGTTTCTAAGTCTTATATAACTAAGCTTTGCATTTCTATTTAAACATAAACTTGTTTTATATTGTTTAAATGAAAGCTTTAGAAATATTCATTCATGAATATATTTTATGTTTAACTTGACATGAATCAATGCATAGCTAAATTGATGTGACTTAGGTCTTTTAATGAGTGTTGTCACATCAAGTATTGAAGTCTTGCATG
>LBNU01019509.1:58165-68875 GCA_014162995.1 Artemisia annua
TGGTTATTTTGGACAAGAAGATGATTTATATTTCGGAAGGGAAGCTTTAAGCGTTCATTTTCTTGGAAGAAGATCTAACCATGTTACCACTTTATCCACCGAGCGAATCAGGGGAGTATTTGATTTCATTCTTTTACCTTATTTACTTTTACATCTTGTTATTTGAACATTGGGGACAATGTTCATCTTAAGTGTAAGGGGTAAATTACGATACCTTAGAGAATACAATTACGCTTGATTTTTGTTTGTTTAATGGTAGATGTGTAATAAAACTGAGAGAAATACCTATTAGGGTAATTTTAGTGCCAAATTTAAATTTTTTTACAACATTAGGAGTGAAACTTTGGTCTTAATGAGCGTCTCATGGATAGGAGTTATATGACAAGCACAAAACCGTACCACTAAAAAATTTTCCACCCCAAATATGTGAGGCTCGCCCCTAGAATTGGTAGGAAAAGCATTCATCTTTAATGCTTGTGTGAGTACCGGTAGCACTTAGATTCTAGAACTTGCGATAGGACCATCCCGAATCCACAAGTGAGACTACATTCGTGTAGTTAGATTTACTACATGATAAGAGGCATTAGGATTAACCCATTGTTTTACATCTGTGTTTTTGTTATAATTACATTGACTTCATTGGTCAAGTAATTCTCCTACACCTTTGCGTTGTACTCATTTTTAGTACACGATACCCCTAGTACACCCTCCGGAGCCTATCCTTTTCGTTTCTAACTTTAAGCATTTTACTTAAAGGAAGAATTTGTTACACCCCACTTAAATGTACACCCAAATCGCCTTAGCCTACCTTGTATGCGCTCACCTTTAGTGCATTATTGTGACAACATTTGTTTAAACCCTTAGTTAAATATCTAATTGATTACATGGTTGCTAAGTCGAGTCATATCCTTGTACATATTGTTTTGGGACGATTGGGACTCATGGGTAAAGTACTAGTGTAATGGAGTAATGGGGAAGAACATTATTACCCCCATATGTGCTAAATATTTTAAAAGTACTCCAAGTGTTTCGATTATCTTAATTCGAGTCATTAAAATAGTTATTTGTAAAGTATGTAAAATTTCAAGTGTAAGGGGAGAACCGAGGCCCCTATGATGTATTATTTTGGATGGTAGGGCAAGAGTGTATGAAAAAAAAATCAAAAAAATCAAGAAAAAGAAAAAAAAAATGAGAAAAAGAAAAGTAGAAAAAACATACGGACTACCATCCCTTTTCTTTCTTTGTTTATTTTATGTTTTCATTAGTTTTTGATTAGCTTAAGTCAAGTCTAGTCTTGGCTTAGCAACGCCATATTGCACATGTAATTAATCAAGATTTTTAACTCGCCACCAGTAAAATATCCCTTTTCCAACAAAACCGTGTTTATCATATCCCTACACCTCATTATAACCCTTTCTAAAGACCTCTTTGATAGTTTATCTTAGGTGCTTATGCCTAGTGGAGAAAGTTTTCGATCCTTTCCCAAGCCTATGGTAATCTATTTGCTATGATAGGTAGTGAGAGGTATTATCCATTTTCATTTATGAGATATAATTCTATGACACCTGAGAGATGTGAGTATCTAAATACTACTTGTGAGGTGCTAGTGTGTAATCTCCGTGCTTATTATGATTAAAGGGGAACGACTATTTGTTGTAATTACTTTTATATTAGTGTTAAATGACCCCTAACTTGTATTTTGATTAGAATAAAAGCGCATTTGCTTGAGGACAAGCAAATCTCAAGTGTAAGGGTATTTGATGAGGCGAAAAGTGTACCACTTTTCGGGGGTCATTTAAGCCCTAAATCGTATTTATTTGATCAATTATTGCCCTAAATCGTTCCTTTTGTCATTTTAGGTACTTTGGAGAGAAATTCTGGAAAAGGAAGCATTTTTGGAAGTTTTTGGAGCATTAAAGTGAAGAATTCGACAAAGTGCTAAAGTCTGATGAATAGTACCCGTGACGGCGTCAAGCTTGGATGTGACGCCGTCAAGCCTTGATAGGCCAGAACGGTTTATAACGTGACGGCCTGGTGACGGCGTCAAGCTTATACCTGATGGCCATCACGTTATACGGGCTGACGCCGTTAGAACCCCTCGGACATCAAATTGCCTATAAATACAGCCTCATAACTTCATTATTTTAAAGCCCCAAACCCTAAGTCCGATTCTAGGGTTAGTGTAGGTGTTTTTCCAGCAACTTAGAGGGTCTTAATCATGCCATAAACATCTTGTAATGGTTTGTTTATTGATTCAATCTTATGTTATGTCTTCAATTATAATTATTGTTGATTGCTCTTCATTAATTATGCTTCGCTAATTCATCTTGTGTCTCTTTATGATTGTATGAAACTTGTATATAATTAATTAGATCTTATTGATTTCTTGTTGATGTGTGTGTCTATCTCCATCAATTAAGGCGTGACAACATCAATAGATCTAATTGGTTTAGCTTATAATTCTTGTTTCCTATTTTCTCTTGTTTTAGTTGAATGATATCGATGTTAGGCTTAAGAAAACTGGCCAACCTCCTATATGGTAACGTGCTTGAACGTCTTAAGAAACATGAACCAAGGTGTACTAAGGTTAATTGTTGTATTTAATGCATGAGCGAATTATAGTGATCCCATGTTAGGAGCTTCTTAGCCGGCTCGACATAGGAGTGAAGTAGGAGCTTATAGAGTTGGGGAAGTTCGTACACACCCCTACGACTGGTATTAAGGAATACAACCCGTCAATTAAAACAAGGTATGACAATTCAATAGGTAGAATTGGATAGCTAGGAAGGAGTAATACATCAAAGGTAGACATGCTTCACTTCCCTTGTAGAACCCTAGTTTACTTTCCTGCACATTAGTTTAAGTAGTAGCTTTTGGGTTAGTTGATTAGCAACTAATTCCGCCCACTCCTTCAAACCCGAGATTTTTACTTGCTTTCATTAAAATATAAAAAATACAAAAAGAATCATCCCTCATCCCTAGACCTAGTAGATAAATTTCAATCCTAACGAACACTATTCTTTGAGTTGAATGATCAATCCCCCGTACTTACCACTTCACTATACTGATCGATGACGATGAATCTCAAGAAACACATGATGAATCTTTTGGGCAATTTGAATATAGCAGTCAGAATATTGAGGATGATCCTTAAGATTCGGACATAGAAGTTGAGATGCCTAAGGAAGCACTTGAGATACTTGGGAAAATGTTAGGGTTAGACTCTACTAAAACCCATGATGAGGATATAGGTGATCTTGACACAAATAATGATGAGGTTAGTAACATAAGCCCACTGAGTACCCCACAAGTCCTACCATCATTTGAGGCACACACACCACCTGTGACTTACCCGGAAGAAGTAGAAGAGACTATAGGAACCCCACTAGAGGTAGAACCCTTGGACCAAACACAACTAGAGGATATAGGTTTGAATACTTATAGTCATAACCTTTCTTTTAGTTCTATGGAAGCTCCTAGATTTGATGAACCGGAGCCTCAACCAAAACCGTTACCTAATCTTCCATCCTTGGATGAAAATTTATGAATTGAAATAGGTTCCGATCTACCCATCAAACCATATAGTACGGGTAATTTTACGATGAAGGTAGTAGAATCTAAACTATGTGGAGTGGAAGCTAATATAGGAGTGACCGAATGAACCATGACCTTACATACTTACATCACCCATTCATGATTGATCATAAGAAACATTATGGGTTTAAACCGGGTTTATTAGGTCAAGATGGATTCCCAACTAGGAGTCTCTCGAAGTTAATAGAAGAAGATCCCTTTTTAGGAGAAAACTTTAATTCACCTGTTGACCAAAGTGAACTAGGTAAGGTTATGATGAAAGGAGTATACCCCTTTGAGTATATAATCCATCCACCACTCTTTCCTCACGAGGCATACTTCCATCGAGATGGTGTGTATCGCTACTTCCACCCGCACTTAATTCTAAGTGTAGGGAAAACCTCCCCTATTTCTGTTAAATAAGGGTAGAGTCAGGCTCGTGACTTGAACAAAAACAAGCGCTTATTGGGAGGCAACCCAAGCTTTATTTGCTTTATTTGTTTTGTTTGTTTGTTTGTTTGTTTTAATTTCCGTATGTGTGTTTTATTTTTACTGCTATTGATTCATGTTTCAAATTAAATTGTGAAAATGCTTTATTTTGTTTTTAACTTCGTCTTAACTACATATAAAGGTATTTTACAAAAGATAAGTGTAAGGGAAATCTAAATTTGTTTATAAGAACGAATTGAACATGAATTATAGCGATATAAAATGAATATACATATTAGTAATTGTTTGAGTCAAATGCTTGTATCGAGTCATAATGATAATTTGCATGATTTCCAGGAATTAAGAATTGAGTTTTTCCAGAAATTTTCCGGAAACTTAACATGAAAATCTATCAGATCACTTCTGACGGCGTCAAGTCCCAAGCTGACGGCGTCAGGCTCAATTTTCTGGAATTTTTGAAAGTTTTGTTTTTCTTCCGGAATCATAAAATGCTTTATAAAATCTCTAACTTATAAACTCCAGGAATCTGCAAAATATTCATTCCACAAGCATTATATCCTTATACAGATTTATCCCGCCGATGTTATGCAGGTTTTCGTGTTTGTTTTCTCAGGTTTAACAGGTTATTTTGGACAAGAAGATGATTTATATTTCGGAAGGGAAGCTTTGAGCGTTCATTTTCTTGGAAGAAGATCTAACCATGTTACCACTTTATCCACCGAGCGAATCAGGGGAGTATTTGATTTCATTCTTTTACCTTATTTACTTTTACATCTTGTTATTTGAACATTGGGGACAATGTTCATCTTAAGTGTAAGGGGGGTAAATTACGATACCTTAGAGAATACAATTACGCTTGATTTTTGTTTGTTTAATGGTAGATGTGTAATAAAACTGAGAGAAATACCTGTTAGGGTAATTTTAGTGCCAAATTTAAAAATTTTTACAACATTTAGGAGTGAAACTTTGGTCTTAATGAGCGTCTCATAGATAGGAGTTATATGACAAGCACAAAACCGTACCACTAAAAAAATTTCCACCCCAAATATGTGAGGCTCGCCCCTAGAATTGGTAGGAAAAGCATTCATCTTTAATGCTTGTGTGAGTACCGGTAGCACTTAGATTCTAGAACTTGCGATAGGACCATCCCGAATCCACAAGTGAGACTACATTCGTGTAGTTAGATTTACTACATGATAAGAGGCATTAGGATTAACCCATTGTTTTACATCTGTGTTTTTGTTATAATTACNACTTATAAACTCCAGGAATCTGCAAAATATTCATTCCACAAGCATTATATCCCTATACAGATTTATCCCGCCGATGTTATGCAGGTTTTCGTGTTTGTTTTCTCAGGTTTAACAGGTTATTTTGGACAAGAAGATGATTTATATTTCGGAAGGGAAGCTTTGAGTGTTCATTTTCTTGGAAGAAGATCTAACCATGTTACCCCTTTATCCACCAAGCGAATTAGGGGAGTATTTGATTTCATTCTTTTACGTTATTTACTTTTACATCTTATTATTTCAACATTGGAATGTTCATCTTAAGTGTAGGGGGGGGGGTAAATTACGATATCTTAGAGAATGCAATTACGCTTGATTTTTGTTTGTTTAAAGGTAGATGTGTAATAAAACCGAGATAAATACCTGTTAGGGCAATTTTAGTGCCAAATTTAAAATTTTTTACAACATTTAGGAGTGAAACTTTGGTCCTAATGAGCGTCTCATGGATAGGAGTTATATGACTAGCACAAAACCGTACCACTAAAAAATTTTCCACCCCAAATATGTGAGGTTCGCTCCTAGAATTGGTAAGAAAAGCATTCATCTTTAATGCTTATGTGTGTACCGGTAGCACTTAGATTCTAGAACTTGCGATAGGACCATCCCGAATCCACAAGTGAGACTACATTCGTGTAGTTAGATTTACTACATGATAAGAGGCATTAGGATTAACCCTTGTTTTACACATGTGTTTTTGTTATAATTACTTTGACTACATTGGTCAAGTAATTCTCCCACACCCTTAGCTTTGTACCCATTTTTGGTACACGATACCCCTAGTACACCCCTCCGAGCCTATCTTTTCGTTTCTAACTTTAAGCATTTTACTTAAAGGAAGAATTTGTTACACCCCACTTAAATGTACACCCAAATCGCCTTAGCCTACCTTGTATGCGCTCACCTTTAGTGCATTATTGTGACAACATTTGTTTAAACCCTTAGTTAAATATCTAATTGATTACATGGTTGCTAAGTCGAGTCATATCCTTGTACATATTGTTTTGGGACGATTGGGACTCATGGGTAAAGTACTAGTGTAATGGAGTAATGGGGAAGAACATTATTACCCCCATATGTGCTAAATATTTTAAAAGTACTCCAAGTGTTTCGATTATCTTAATTCGAGTCATTAAAATAGTTATTTGTAAAGTATGTAAAATTTCAAGTGTAAGGGGAGAACCGAAGCCCCTATGATGTATTATTTTGGATGGTAGGGCAAGAGTGTATGAAAAAAAAAATCAAGAAAAAGAAAAAAAAAATGAGAAAAAGAAAAGTAGAAAAAACATACGGACTACCATTCCGTTTCTTTCTTTGTTTATTTTATGTTTTCATTAGTTTTTGATTAGCTTAAGTCAAGTCTAGTCTTGGCTTAGCAACGCCATATTGCACATGTAATTAATCAAGATTTTTAACTCGCCACCAGTAAAATATCCCTTTTCCAACAAAACCGTGTTTATCATATCCCTACACCTCATTATAACCCTTTCTAAAGACCTCTTTGATAGTTTATCTTAGGTGCTTATGCCTAGTGGAGAAGGTTTTCGATCCTTTCCCAAGCCTATGGTAATCTATTTGCTATGACAGGTAGTGAGAGGTATTATCCATTTTCATTTATGAGATATAATTCTATGACACCTGAGAGATGTGAGTATCTAAATACTACTTGTGAGGTGCTAGTGTGTAATCTTCGTGCTTATTATGATTAAAGGGGAACGACTATTTGTTGTAATTACTTTTATATTAGTGTTAAATGACCCCTAACTAGTATTTTGATTAGAATAAAAGCGCATTTGCTTGAGGACAAGCAAATCTCAAGTGTAAGGGTATTTGATGAGGCGAAAAGTGTACCACTTTTCGGGGGTCATTTAAGCCCTAAATCGTATTTATTTGATCAATTATTGCCCTAAATCGTTCCTTTTGTCATTTTAGGTACTTTGGAGAGAAATTCTGGAAAAGGAAGCATTTTGGGATGTTTTTGGAGCATTAAAGTGAAGAATTTGACAAAGTGCTAAAGTCTGATGAATAGTACCCGTGACGGCATCAAGCTTGGATGTGACGCCGTCAAGCCTTGATAGGCCAGAACGGTTTATAACGTGACGGCCTGGTGACGGCGTCAAGCTTATACCTGATGGCCATCACGTTATACGGGCTGACGCCGTCAGAACCCCTCGGACAGCAAATTGCCTATAAATACAGCCTCATAACTTCATTATTTTAAAGCCCCAAACCCTAAGTATGAGGTGTACTAAGGTTAATTGTTGTATTTAATAGGTAGAATTGGATAGCTAGCAAGGAGTAATACATCAAAGGTAGACATGCTTCACTTCCCTTGTAGAACCCTAGTTTACTTTCCTGCACATTATTTTAAGTAGTAGCTTTTGGGTTAGTTGATTAGCAACTAATTCCGCCCACTCCTTCAAACCCGATATTTTTACTTGCTTTCATTAAAATATAAAAAATACAAAAAGAATCATCCCTCATCCCTAGACCTAGTAGATAAATTTCAATCCTAACGAACACTATTCTTTGATTTGAACGATCAATCCTCCGTACTTACCACTTCACTATAGTACATCGGTCAGGACACTGCCTGGTGGGGTTGTAAGCCTCTTGAGATCCCTCGAGAGGTAAAACCTNAGATGAGATACATGTTCAGTTAGCTAACCATGAGTTATTGTTGGAGGTTCATTCTGATCAGATTCAGAGATTAGAGCAGTCCGACTGCCTACAGAGGGTAGAGGGGCGTGTTGAGATGATCAACAGGGCTTCCTGTGTGTTGTTTGAGGAGGTATATGCTGATCGCAGGGAGAGAGTTGGGTTACAGGCTATATTTGAAGCGTTTGAGAGGTTGCATGGTAGAGAGCTCGGGATATTGGGAGCTCAGATGAGAAATTTGAGGAGAGATCGGCACCAGACTCATAGGATGCCTGGTAGAGTTCGAGGTTCTGAGCGTGCTCAGTGGCAGAGGATTGAGACTGCTGAGTACATGATTGGAGCAGTGATGGCAGAGAACCAGGAGCTCAGGCATCGTGTGATTCACTTAGAGGCTGCCATGGGAGAGATGACAGCAGCTTTCGAGCTGATGCGTGTCGAGCGTGACCAATCTTAGACTAGATTCGTAGGATCCTATACTCCTCTCTAAACTGATGAGTCATCAGTTAGTGATGATTTCCTAAAACTTGTTTGTATTTTGTGTACTTCAGATTTGACATATGAATATAACAAGCTTAGTTTATCTATCTGATTGTTCGTTTCTTCTATTGTTGACTTTATTCTTGCATCGTGTCTATGATACTTATATATTCATGTGGCATTCTTGCCCATGCACAAGATCTCATTTATCGCCATCTTTTGTGATGCAGATAAATGGCACGCACACAAAATTCAACTAGAGCTACTCGAGGACGAACTGCTGACCCACCTACTCCAGCGAGAGTTGTGCGTGGCAGAACTGCGGAGAATGCTATTCCGGCAAGGACTACACGAGGTAGAAATGCTGAGGATACAGTCCTACCCAGGGCTACAGCAAATCCCCCAGTAGTGAATCATGCCACACTGGATCAGCTTGTCAGTGATCGTGTAGCCGCCGCACTCGCTGCTGCGAACAATTCAACTACCAACACTGGAACTTCGAGACCACCTACCAACAACCGTGGTTGTTCCTACAATGAATTCAAGAAGGTTATGGATGGAGGATTCAGAGGAACAGAGGGAGCCATTGGTTTGCTAAGATGGATTGAGAAGTTAGAGACTGTGTTTCACATGAGTGGTTGTACTGATGAGGATCGAGTTAAGTATGCATCATTCACTCTCATGGATGCTGCTTTAACTTGGTGGAACAACTACAAGAAATCCGCTGGTATTAAGGTTGCTTATGCTATGTTGTGGGAAGATTTCAAGGAAATGGTACTCAGGAAGTACTGCCCACGTAATGAAGTGATGAAGTTGGAAGTAGAATTCTGGAATTTGAAGGTACAGAATAACAACATGGCTGCTTATAACCAGAGGTTTCAAGAGCTAGTGTTGTTGTGCCCAGAAATAGTTCAAACTGAGACCAGATTGCTTGAGAGGTATGGTGGGAGGATTGCCTCAGTCGATTAAGGGAAGTGTGACTACCTCCAAGGCTAAGGATCTCCATGATTCTATGGAAATGGCCAACAAGCTGATGGACCAGCTATTGGAAGATGCTCCAGAGAAGAGTACCGACCACAAGAGAAAGTGGGATGACCGTTCAAAGGGAAACAACGGTAACTCTCAGAACAAGAAGCAGAATGTGGCAAGGGCATATGCAGCTGGTACGACTGAGAAGAGAGGGTACGTAGAAAACGCACCTCTTTGTGACCGCTGCAAGCTACACCATAGAGGAGAGTGTACAGTTAAGTGCCATAATTGCCAGAGAGTGGGGCATTTGGCCAGGAACTGTCGATCTAGATCCCTAGCTACTGCTCAAGCAACACCACCCAACAACCGCAAGGCAGAAGTCACTTGCTTTGGTTGTGGTGAGAAGGGTCACTACCGCAATGAGTGCAAGAAGCCCAGAAATCAAGGGAACGGTGGTGGTAACCAGATGACAGCTGGTAACAAAGGGGACCAGGGCAATGGAGGAGGAGCTGCTACCAGAGTTTATGCTGTTGGCAGAAGGGAAGCTCAGAACGACCCGAATGTGGTGACGGGGTACGTTTCTTTTAAATAATCGTTATGCATCTATTTTGTTTGACACGGGAGCAGATAGAAATTTTGTTTCAACTGCATTTAGCTATTTGCTTGGTATTGCCCCAACCACCTTAGATAACGTCTTTGACGTAGAATTAGCTAATGGGAATCTAGAGAGAGTAGATACCATTATAAGAGGCTGCATTCTAAATTTGCTAAATCACCCTTTCAATATCGATCTCATGCCGGTAGAGTTAGGTAGTTTTGACGTCATCATAGGGATGGATTGGTTATCGAAGTACCATGCCATCATCATCTGTGATGAAAAGATAGGCAGAGTACCTTACGGAAATGAGACTCTCATTATAGAAGGTGATCGAAGTGATCGCGCGCGTTCATCAAGCTTGAACATCATCTCGTGTACGAAGATGCAGAAGTACATCGAGAAAGGATGCTACCTCTTTCTAGCTCACGTCTCTGAGAAGAAAGAGAAGAGTCCCAAAGAGAAGCGATTGGAAGATGTGCCAATTCTAAGGGATTTTCCGGAAGTCTTTCTAGAAGACTTACCTGGACTACAGTCAGCTCGACAAATTGAATTCCGAATTGATTTGGTGCCAAGAGCCGCGCCGGTAGCGCGAGCGCCCTATCGGTTAGCACCTACGAAAATGCAAGAGTTGTCAGAGCAGTTAGCTGAGCTGTCAGGAAAAGGTTTTATCAGGCCGAGTTCTTCGCCTTGGGGAGCTCC
>LBNU01019509.1:93700-112053 GCA_014162995.1 Artemisia annua
TATATATATATATATATATATATATATATATATATATATATATATATATATATATATATATATATATATATATATATATATATATATATATATACGTATTATGACGATGAATATAATAAACGGATGTTCCGTTATGCACTTTCACACCATTCACTATCACCACGAGCCATCACCAAGAGCCTTTCTAATAAAATTACTTTGAAACGTACGTACCACACAACAAGCAAGAAATACACGAGCACTTGGTAACACATAACATAAAAACCTTTTCAAAAGAGTCAAACACTTAAAACACGAACGTTGTACTAAGACTTACCATACTTACTTAGGTCGCGTGTCGGAGCGGTTGCACTATTTACTTGTTGACTAGCAGATTGCTATCTTTTAAGGTGAGTTTATAGCCCCATTTTCTTATAAGTACTGTTTTATAAACCTTGGGGTGAGAAACATGCAAAACTGTTTTCATGGACCAAAACTGAACTTATTTTTACACACTAGTATGCGGAAACCTAAGTTTGCTTGAATCCTACTTTGCCCATTATCGACAACCGTCAATTCCTGCTGGGAAACGCGTATGATATAAATAGATCTATTGAGGGTGACTCCTCCGTTCGGTTGACCATGCCATGGTCAAGGCGAACGTATACCATGACGACCTTTTTGCTGAGTGACTGAGGTTATCACTCGCGGGCACCTTTATTGTATTTATGCCTTTGGCATACTTTTGTCTAGTTCGGTTGTTGAGCTTAGTGTTGCATGCGGGTTTAGTGTGTGCTTGCTGATTATTGCTATGCTCCATACATGCTATTTACTTTAAACCTATAGACTCACCAGCGTTAGCTGACTTTTAGCATGTTTTTCAGGTGCTTAAAGTATGTTTATGTGGAAGGCAGTGCATGGCGAGGTCATAAAAATCTTAAGTGTTTTTACACAAGCGTAACTCTAAAAACTTTGGGACAATCATGTAACTGGGCCTTATTTTATCAAAACTTGAACTTATGTATTACATTTGACTTATAGCTATGTAATATATTTAAACGGATTTTCAATCCGTTCTCTATGTATCTTGTGTTGTGATATCCAATTTTCGTAGCACCCCAAATGCTTGTATGCTTCCGCGATTCTCTATTTTTGGGGGTGTTACATCCAAAAACGATTTCATACTTATCCTGAAGTTTAAGAAATTGGGTGCCCCTAAAAAATGAAGGCCCTGTGCAGTCGCCTATCCCGCACATGCCCAAATCCGGGCCTACTGAAGGATGAGCCAAAAACTTGCAATTTTAATGGAATATCTTCAGTAAACACATTAGTCTAAATGCAAAATGATCGAACCATATAATATTATCAATTTAAACAGCATAATTTTTTATACAACCAAATAATTGTTTTCAAATTTGTTACCGATATCTACTCTAACTAAATTGAAGAATCAACAACGACTCTATTTTTTCATATTACAAAAATAGACATGGCGAGCAAATGCATTTGCTCTCCAACCTCGTTTGCTCGCTACTTGCTTGCCACTTCTTATTTCGTAAAATGGCATGGAGAGCAAAATGGAAGATAAGCAAAGTATTTTTCTTGCGACTTAAACGTATCACGAGCATATAACATCAAAATGACATGGCGAGCAAAAAAATGGTCGAGCAAACTTTTTATCCTCACTATATCTTATTGCGTAACACAAACTTCAAAGGTAAGCGATTTTCAAACCGCCCATAATAAAAAAATTCGTGTTTTTTCTAAACATGCGTAGAAAGAAAAGCCAAAATAGAATCTTAGCTCATTATTATATACTTCACATAATCAAATACGGAGTAACTGCCAAGTTCACACCAAACAATAAACTCAAGTTGCAAATACAATGAATTGTTTATAATCCTCAATATTATATGCAAAAAGAATCATTCTCCTATGTATAATATTTGTTAAATTTACAAATAATCAAATCATGTCCCTAAACTATATAACATTTGTTCAAAAAGACCTTTTAAGGTTCTTGAAGTCCATAGAATCAATACACTCAACTCTTCCTCTATGCAAATTTAACCCCTTCAACAATTCACCAGCTTTTTCCTTTGTTTTCATAGAAGAACCAACTTGTAACAATAACAAAAGCTTTTGAAATGCACCTACTTGAAGTCCTTCCATTGCCACATCACCTTCATGACCTATACTTTTCTCATACTTACTCAACTTCCAAAGAATCGCAACTGAAAATTCAGTCGCGATATCTGAAACTCGCAAGAGTTTCTTCACAAGTACGGGGATTGTTAACGCGTTTGTGTGGGCTCGTTCGAGCCCTTCATCAATGCTGCAAAATCCGTCTAGTACACCTAATGCTTTTTCACATAAGCTTCGACTGCAGTCTACTAGCATTTCTAGTAGCTTTTCGGTTAGGCCCATGTTTAGAAATTTTGTTATTATGGTTTTCTTTTGGTTAAACGAAGTTGAAGGTGTGACTAAATGGTAAATGGCTAACAATGACGCGCTTGTTGTGGACGAATCGATAGGTTCGATAATGAGCTTTGCTAATGATTCAATGCTGCCTTCAATTTCCGAAAATTCATGTAGTTTTGTTTTGTCGGATGAGAGGATTTCTTTAAGTATGGAAACTGCATTTCTTCGGCCAGACAAAGTCCCTTGCTTCAAAACTGTGACAAGGGTACGTAAAGATTGGTTTGACCCGAGACCAGACTTGGTCTCGTGGTCAAATGGACGAATCAGGGCTAACCCTGACAGGATTTCTTCCAAAACCGAGGCGTTTTCTTGGCTTACATCAAGAGAAAACGCCTCAAACGTCTCAGATAAAACCCTACCGGACCCGCTTAACATAATGCGTCTCTTATTCCTTTCACTCTCATTTGCCAAATCCTTAATCTTTTCCACCAACTCAATAACACCTTCACTGTCCCTTTTCGCCCTCATTGACACAATCTTCGCTAAAATCTCGGACACTTGAGACGAGCAAGTAGGAGCCCGAGGGGTCGGGATACGATCAAACCCATAGGACTTATTCTCCACACACCAATCTTGGATCATTTTTCTTATCGTATGGTTCGGTACTGGCTCAAGACTCTTCAACTCCACGCCAGTCACTGGACAAGTACGCTTTCCATCTTCGAATATCCATCTCTCCACGCTCTCCCGATCGTACGTTATCCCCGTGGATAACGTAACCGGGTCTTTCATCAACTCTAGCGATATCGGACACAGAAAATGGTCCGGTACGCTCACTTCAACCTCTAGATCCATTGGTCTAGACTCTTTCTTGATCTTGTTAGCATTTCTTAATGCTTTACGATTTCTATAACCAGAAATCATTGTAGGGACTTGTTAATATTAATATAAAGACTCAAAGCTACTTCAAAAAAATGTATGTTTTCTGGTTTTTTGGATACTTTTTTGCTTGTAATATCTTGAGAGAAAATGAGTTTGGTTTTTTTGTTTTGTTTATGCAGGTTTTGTGGATTATGTGTATATATAAGGTGACATGCAAACGCGGATATCATAAGTTTGAAAAGTTGGTGTGTTAATAATACAAAAGCTGTTAAGGAATTAAAATAAGATTGAGGGAAGCGGAAAGTTGAATGTTGACCATTAGGAAAGCTTGAAATTTCAAGTTTGAAAGAGTAAAAAGGTGAAAATAGAGTTATAATTAGGGAATAAAATAGTTTTTTTTTTATAAATAAAATAGTTGAAAGTTGAAGGGAGGAAGCAGTCAACGTGTGAGGGTCTTTGAAGGGGTCGGTGCACGGTTGGTCATTACGAGTATAATCTTTTTCCACATCATGATATTTCTTATGCACGTAGGCTAAGGCCATCTCCAACCTTTTTTTTTTTTTTTTTTTTTTTTTAATAAATTATCAAATTTGAAGAAAGAAAAATCATATTTCACTTAGGTCATCTCCACAACATGATATGCAAACTATTATTTTCCTCATATTTGAAGAATGTATGATCATTAAATTTTCTTCAATCACGTTTTAAATTTGAGAAAAATTTCAAAGCATTACTTAAAATCTTCCATATATGATTGGAGATGATCTTACTTCATACAAACATATAATAATATGATATACAATTATACACAAATAATGTGAATATTTAGTCATTGGGCAAAAATAATTTCGGTTTAGTGCAAACAGGTTTAAAGTTTAAGTTTGGAGTACGTGATTGGAGATGACAAAATTTTAATAAATGGGGTAAATTGCAAATTTAGTCTTTAAAGTAACTCAAATGTGCAAAAAATACGCCGAGACAAAAAGTATTGCAAAAACGACATTAATGTTTCGTTTTTTTGCAAGAAAGTCACCGAGAGCTACTTTTGCTAACGCATGTTAGTTTCCTCGTTAAGTGTCTCGTCATTGAGGGTATTATCATCATTTCGAGCGTCTCATTCTCTCCCGCCAATTATACTTCAAGGACAATATTTTGCAAATTAAACTTAACTTCATTTGCAAATATATGATCCAATAGCTTTATCCCGCACTCCTTCATTCCTGTTGTTTGGCATTGTACTTGAAAGCTTGACTGCTGCATTGATCTTGTTGTGAACATATTGCAACTAAATCAAATGAATCCTTTGCTCCTCTATTCTTGATGCTCTGCTCATCATTGTGGAATTTGAAGATTTTGCGCCAAAATTCTTTTTTTTTCACTCATTTCAATACTATGCTTAATGAGAATGGGCAGGATTTGAAAGTCAACCATAACATAGATAAGACAGCTTTCATGGTTATTTGGGTGTATGATGACTTGTAAAAGTCAAACTGCTTAAATCCAAGAATAAAAACATTCAAAGAATAAATCACATCTAGATTTGAAATAAAACATATTACATAGATGTTCTTAAAACATATTAATACAACCATATCATAAATAGAAAACATATAGATATAGATGTTCTTCAAACATATTACATAAACATGGTTAAAACTAATATAATACAACCATATCATAGAGTTACTTCAAACATATTACATAAATATACTTAAAACTGAAAATAATACAACCATAACATAGATAGGACAGCTTTTGTTACTACAAACGTTATGACGTTTAATCTATACAATGTCTTCATGTTTTAATGTTGAAAAACATGTAACTTGTAATACATAATATAAAGTGCACAAGTTACTCGTCTACACAAATCATCAATGCTGGAACGCATCAACATCTCTCGACGGCTCAAGTCTGAATCACTTAAGGTATGTACAAACAATACTTCAAACTTCTTAAGTGATCAAAGAATTATTTTTGTCCTTAAACCTCACATTTTTATAAATGTGAAAAAATATTTTTACAAAGATAAATTAGACAAATTATTTTTGTATTTATAAAAAATAATTTAATTAGAAAAATAACTTTGAAATTTGAATTTCAAATCCCAAACAGCTATTTTTCCCACCTAAATCAAACTAAAATTTCACCAAATAACATTTCACCACTAAATGTCAAAAACTGTCGGGAAGGTCCCTTAAATATAAGGGACCGTCCGGGACCGTCCAAGGTTTAAGGGACCGTCCCCCGCTCCTCAAGCTGTCTATAAATACTGGGCCATTTTTCACAGAAAAACTTAACCCTCTTTAGCACAAAACTTTCTGGTCTTTCTCAATCCTTTCTTTGATCACATTAACTTGCATGAATCTTGTTTAAATGTGATTCTTTCTTTCTCTCCTTCCTTCCTCCCTCCCTCATGTGCAAGAGAAAAACACTCGAAGTCGTCAAGAATCGAAGTGTTATAATGTAGTCCACACACACGTAACTTATGTTACGATTATCTTCTTCCTCCAAACTCTCTCTTATGTATATTAGTAGATCTGACTTGTATTTGAGTTGTGATTAGGTTTGTTAGGTTAAAAACACACAACGTGTAAGTCCATGAAGTGTTGTATCTAAAGTAGGAGTTTGTATAAGTTGGTGTCTAGGTGTGTGAAGACTTGGACTTGGTGTAAGTCCAAGAAGTGAAGACTAGGACTTAGTGTAGTTCTAGTGTGAATATTGGGACTTAGTGAAGTCCGTGTGTGAAGGCTTGAATCGGTGAAGATTCAAATGAACGAGAGTGCTCGTTCGTGTGAAGAAGTTGGCGGGGTGATCATCCGTGTGAAGACCTTGATTGTGTGTCGATATAGGAGGACAATAGTGCTTGTTCTGGTGGCCACATGGGTCTTTGTGTAGATTGGTTCTAGCTAGGATTAGGACTCGACATTCCGCTTAGTGTCGCTAAACTTGGTATAAGCTTGTGTATGGTTTGTTCCGCCTTTAAGGAGCGTGTTGACTAGTGAAGTAACTCTCGAGTGTGGTACTCAGGGAGTGGAGTAGGACGAAAAGGTGTTTCGTGCCGAACCACTATAAATCACCATGTCTGGTTTGCGTCTTCTCTTCTCTTTACTTACCTTTCTCACTTTTATCTTTTTGCATTTAAGATTGTGTTTGTGTAGATTTTTGTTTAGATTACGATTATACTTGAGATATAAATTAAAACAACTAAAAAATGCAAATACATAATTAATCACACAAGACATGCCCACTGGCGGCGGCCCCCTATATGGGGACGGTCTCCAACATTTAAGGGACCGTCGATATATATTAGGGACCGTCCTTAGTGTAATCAAAATTTTCCAAATACATTAAAACCCCGTGTTAAGCTTATGTTTACGTGATGGCCTGTATACTTGTTATTAAGTGACATATATGTTTGTTATGAGTGGCATAACCACTATTCATATTTAGTCTCACTTGATCGGGAATTTGATCAGATAAGTTAATGAAGGATGGCGTCAGCCAAAGCTGACGGCGTCAGAAGATAAAAAACTATGGCGTCAGAACGAAAACTTCACCAAAAGAAACCCTAATCACGGCGGTCTGACGGCGTCAGGATCCATAACCTGACGCTGTCAGCTTTGTAAATCTATATATAGTTTTCGATTTTTCATTCATGAGTGTGACGCTTTGGAGACCAAAATCCTAGACGATTTTTCATTCATGAGTGTGACACTTTTGTAGCTTTTACAACCTATTTTCATCCATGTTTAATTGAAGTTAAGTATTCCTTTAATCATTCAATATGTCTATGTGTTGTTTGATTATGTGTTTATCTTTCTTTCCCTTTAACATGCTAGCTAAAATTCCTAAGTGTTTGCTTAGATCTAATGAAACCTAGTTATTGATTATTGATGCGTTGTCTTGTTTAGTTGATTGATTCATGTTAGGCTAAGAAAACTGACTGACTTCCTTTGTGTAACTAGCTTGAACGTCTTAGAAAACCTAACCATATGTGCAATATAGGGTTTTCTCGTTGTATTTAATGCATGAGTTGATATTGATAATCCTATGATGGCTTAATTAACTTGAGGTTGTAGGAGAAATTGACATTCATAGAGTTGGGGAATTTAGAACGGCCTCATGACTAGTATTAAGGAATACAACGCTTCAACTATAATTCAATAAATCAATAAAAGATAACTAGGGAGTAATTGAATCTAAGTAAACACGTTTGTCTCACTATAAGTAGTTCACCACATTTACTTTTCTTGTTATTTTTATTTTTGTTTTGTAAAAGTAGCTTTTGGGTTAGTTGACTAGCAACTAATTTTGCCCACTCTTCTAAAACCCTTACCTTTAGACTTAATCCGACATACACTTCAACCTAATGACATTATTCCCCTAGAATGATCAGTCCTCCGGATTTACCTATACTACACTACAACGATCAGGTACACTACCTAGAGGATTGTAAAACCTTTTGCTAGGTCTTGCATATCTCGCATCACTCTTCAGAGTCTCTAAGTTTTCATATAGCATTAGTGTTTAAGAAGATCTTTCAGGGAGTCATAGTGTTATTGTCATTACACCCTGACTCCATCATTTAAGTCTTGGTTGCTATCTTTACTCTTTTTGTCCCGCCTCAGTTTGTGATGAGTCTTTCTTCTTCAGACTCTTAGGAACATATTGAGGATGACTCTCTGATGATTGTTCATAAAAGACAGTATACACTTGGGATGTTTTTCATTCTCATACATACTAAGAGACTTTAGGCTTTGAATTGACCCAACAGGGTTATAATGTTAGGTGTCGGGTAAAGGAATAATAGTTAAAGGATACGGGGGAGTATTTACTGGTGGCAAGTTAATCATCTAAGTTAATCACATGTACAAGGTGGCGTTGCTACGCCAAGACTCGATAAACAAACTATAACTCTCTTTCGTTGCTTTTCTTGACACTTTCTTGACTTAAACATAAGCAGAATAGCAGTCCGTTTTTTTCTCTCTACACTTTTGCACTGCCATCTTGTGATCTGCTATAGCATAATATCGTAAGTAACTTGGGAGTTATAATTGCATTCCTACACTTGCATTGTTGCATAATAATAAACTAACTAATGACCCAAATTACGAGGATCAAAACACGTGGAGTACTTAAACATTAACGTACATATGGTGGTAATAATTTAACGTTCTTCCACATTACTCAATAAAAAAAATACTACCATAAGTCTCAATCATCCCAAAACTGTATTTACAATGTATGACTCGACTTAGCAACCACGTAACAAACTAGATAATTAACTATGGGTTCAACATATGTTTCACAATAATGCACTAAAAATGAGTGCATACGAGGGGCTAAGGCAATTTGGGTGTAACATTTTTGTGAGGTATAAACAATTCTTCAATAATATTACGGAATCCACCAAGATATGACGAGAACTACGAAAAGATAGGCTTAGAGGGGTGTACTTGCTAGTCATATAAGTCGTATCCATGAGACGCTTGCTGAAACTACAACGTCACTAGTAAATTCCATATAAATTTTTTAAAGATAGGCCAAAATTACAATCTTAGACTACGTTTCAACATATTACACATCATTTTAAAGACAAAGCAGACAATAATTGCAAAATTAGTTTTTAAGGTGTCCCTTTTTATCATCCCTATACTTAGATTGAACATTGTCCCTAATGTTCTAAAAGTACCAAAATGGTAAAAGGTTAAAAAGACATGAAAGAAACTAGTACTCCCATGGTTTGCTCGGAATGATCGAAGGACGATGATACAAGGTTAAATCGTCATCCAAAAATCGTCAAAAGACTAATCCTCATCCAAACAATCCTGTAAAAAAAACAAAACAACAACCCCAAAGCATCAAACATAACAAAGAAAAATCACAAGAAGATGTAATTCCATATTTAAAAATAAAGACGAAATAAAGCAATAAAGCATCAAACATAACAAAGAAAAATCACAAGAAGATGTAATTCCATATTTAGAAATAAAGACGAAATAAAGCAATTAAAAGATAGAATACCTGTTTAATGAAATACAAATAACATGCATGAAAATTGGACATTTAAAAAATTCTAAAAATTTTCAAAAGTTATTTTTTTACATTTAACAAAAATCTGGAAAAGCTGTGCTACATTAGCTGATGCCGTTAGGTGTAAACCATGATGCCGTCAGACTAACTCGAAATTTTTTCGAGAAAAACATGTTTTCTAAAGTTCGTTCCCTTGAAGAAACTGATAAAACATATCCACAAGTGTTGAGACACAAGGACAAATAAAATAAATAAGTATGCCAAGAATTTAAACTATAAATCATCACATAATCAATTTAGGTTCATAATAACCACATATGATCTTCCCTACACTTATTTTATGCAAAGTACCTTTAATCGCTAATGATACGAAGTCAAAAGCAAAAGAAAGCATAACTGCAATACAAATCAATCACGTAACAATTCATAATCAAATACTATCATGCCAACATCCTAATAACAAAAATTAAAAAGCAAATAAAACAAGTAAAGCGAAATAAGTCGGGTTGCCTCCTGAGAAGTGCTTGTTTTTGTTCGAGTCGCGAGCCTAATTTTACCCTTATCTACCGCATAAAGGAGGGGGGGTCCCTACACTTAAGATTAAAGTGCGAGTGATAGTAGCGATACACACCCTTAGGGTGAAAATTTTCCACGTGAGGTAAAGATGGTGTGTGAATGGTCAAAGGATCTACTACCTTTATCCTAAAATTACCTGGAGTATATTGTTTGATGGGATTGGGGCCTTTTTTCAATTCCTAGATTTACATCTATGGATGGAAAATTGGGTATCGATTTTGGTTGAGGCTCAAATTTATCAATAATAACTTCCCTAGAGCTAAGAAAAATGTTATGACTACAAGTATTCAAACATATTTCAAAGTATTCAAACATATTTCAACAATATCATTTATTTTCAATGTGTTTTCGAAGTATTCAGTGTGTTCGTAAAATATTTAATCGAGTATATAATTTATGACAATATCTTATGTTCAAAATTTAAGTGCTTATACCAATAAAAATACATTTAAAAACCCAACTCATACATATATTTTGAATCAGATATTATAAACACAATAAAAAATATTTAAGGTTAAAGTTAAGAAAGGAAGAATTCAAAAAGTCAAACATGATTTATGAAAGTACATGTGACATGTTATTTAGGGTGCGTTTGATGACAGGTTTGGAATAAAATTTGGATTTGTTACAGGTTTAAATTAAAAGAGAAATACGTCTAAATATTGTTTGTTTTAGATTGAGTTTGAAATTAATAATATTATTTTCAAATACGAAAGAAATTAGAAAGAGAACAATAATTAAATATGTAACTTGTTGGCTAGGGTTTTGTGAAAACCACGTTTGAAGATTTCAATTTCTGGTATCACAAGTCCAAACCCTCACAATAAACAATTTTAAAAAGAATGATGGATGTCAACTTTATCTGGCGGAGAAAACAGAGAGATAACATTTCGCAACTGATGGAACTTATTTAAACCAAGCAAACATGCGAAATATGCCACACCCTCCACTCCCAACTTTAAATAACATTTCGCAACCCAAACGCTAACCCTATCTTGCTAGCATGTCGACTGAAGAACCGATCGTTGCGACTACGGCGATCTGCGGCGATGCTCCATTACCTCCCATGATCGTTATCCATTCGAAAGCTAAGAAATCACTTGCGCTTAGAAAACATCCTCCTTACTTGGAGGTAATTTCATTATGCACAACTTATATTAAATTTGGTTAAATGCTTTTATCTTTAATTTGTGGTTTTAATTGTGTTCAGATGGTTAGTGACGCGATAGTGACGTTGAAGGAACGTAACGGGTCGAGTCAATATGCGATTCGGAAGTTTATTGAAGAAAAGCATAAGGACCTGCTGCCTGTCAACTTTAAGAAAATGTTGTTGAATCAGTTGAGGAAGCTAGTTGCTAGTGGCAAGTTAGTTAAGGTCAAAGCTTCCTACAAGCTTCCTTCAGCTGCTAAAACGGTAGGAGCCGCCAAGCGGAAGAAGGGAGCAGCTCCAGCTAAGAAGAAACCAACCGCACCTGCCACCTTTAGCAGACATGGTAAGCATAGTTCCGCACCTATACATATTCGCCACCTGCAAATACAACCAAATCTGCCTGATGAACTTGCGCAGCCCGAAACAACCAACAGAAGCTCAATGACACTTTTGACTATCAAAGCAACATACAAAAAGGATATGGTAAGGTTTTCATTCAAACTTTCAGATGGATTTATAAACTTGAAAGAGCAGATTGCTACAAGATTTCAACTCGAGCTAGGAAGCTTTAGCCTCAAATATATAGACGAAGATGGCGACATGATATTGGTAACATGTGACAGTAGCTTAAGTGTATCAGTTGATGATTTTAGACTACCAGACGGCCGTCAAACTGCCATAAGACTCGTGGTTTTCCTGCTTGTTAATTAATCCGATCGCTTAAATCATGACATCAAATTTGGTGTAATATTTAGTTTGTCACACTTACTTTTTTACACCAAATTTGATTCAAATTATTAACTTCAATTAATGCTATTAATAAAGTGTATTTACGTATTGATACTGTTAAACAAGGGTCTGCATATGTAATTTTGTCGAGGTGTCATGTACTGGATCATGGTCGAAACTATTAGTAAAATAATGTAATGTTTGTATTTTATGTTTTCTTTTAAATAAAAGTGTGTTTTATTTATTCCTGTATACGTATTTTTGCGGTTTTTATTTTCTAACTGGTTTCTTTGAGGAATGCCATGGTGATTTAAGAAACTTTTTGTGGGAATTATTATCAATATGTTAGAGCATTGGGTGTGGATGGATATTCGTTGTCGCCGTCCGAATGGCAGCCTCGCCGAGCTCGCCGCCACACCGTGGCTAGCTCGCCGTCCTCCTTCTACTCGTGGCCACGACGAGGGATTGTGTGTACGATTTTGCAGCTTTTTTTTTTCTTTTTTTTAAACCAAACTTAAATTTACACTATAAATACCAAACATACCAAACATATTTTACACACTTCTATCAAATACCAAACATACTAAAACGCTTACATTTAAAAGTAAGAAACATGAGCGACACATCGTATTCTAGTGTTTGCGACTTTGGAGAGATCGAGGAGCTAGAGATGATAATGCAAGAGTTTGAAAACGAGCAATTGTTGCAAAACCAAGAAGCCGGTCCATCACATCGCCGTAGATATATCCGTCGTGAACGTGAAGTTGCTGAAACACGTCTAAGGGGCGACTATTTCAGTGACGAACCAAAGTATACGGACGAACAGTTTCAACGCTGTTACCGTATGAGCCGTAAACTATTCTTAGAAATAGTCCAAGGTATTGAAACATATATTGAAACTAATCATCCTCTTCCTGCGCATTTTGATATCTTTAGACAACGACCAAATGCTTGTGGTATAATGAGTTTTAGCGTGATTATGAAATGCACATGTGCCCTACGCCAATTGGCTTACGGGGTAGCACCTGATGCATTAGACGAGTATTTACAAATAGGTGAACACTGTGCACGCGATTGTCTAGATTTTTTTACTATGTGCATAATCCAGTTGTTTGGGAGAGAGTTTTGGGAGGGAGTTTTTAAGAAAGCCAACCAAGGAAGATATTCGCAACTTATACCAGGCACATATCATGGTTGATGAGGCGAAAAGTGTTACGCTTTTAGAGGGTCATTTAAGACCTAATCCGTAATTATTTGATCAAATATTGCCTTAAATCATTCCTTTTGTCATTTTAGGTACTTTGGAGATGAAATCTGGAAAAGGAAGCATTTTGGACGTTTTTGGAGCATAAAAGTGAAGAAAACGACAAAGTCTCAAATTATGCTGGAAACAGTACCTGACGGCGTCACGTTCTATCGTGTGACGGCGTCACGCTTTGACAATGTGAAGGATAATTTTTACACTAGACGCCCCAGAAAGTTTTGAAGAATTAAAACGTGACGGTGTCACGCTTTGTGACGCCTAGGCCGTCACGTTATGTGGTAAAAGGAGACGGCCTAGAAAGAATTATAAGGGGACGACGTCAAGAGTGGATCTGAGCAATCCGAATTTTATTTTGGCGGCGAGGTGACGGCGTCACACCCTATAAGGTGACGTCGTCACAATGTAAAATCTATATATAGTTTTCTAATTTTCATTCATTAGTGTGCAACTTTGGGAACAAAACCCTAGCTCGTTTTTCTACTGTAATTTTGAGGGTTTTCCACCCTTGAAACTTGGATGCTTAATTGAAGATAAGTCTCTTCCAAATCATTCAATATGTCTATGTATTGTGTGATTATATCTTATGCTTGTCTTTCAATTAACATGCTAGGCTAGGTCTTTATTGTGTTTGCTTAGATCTAATGAAACCTAGCTATTGATTATATGTTGTTGGTTTGCTTGTGATTATTGTGGGTGGGTGAAGTCGATGTTAGGCTTAAGAAAACTGGCTAACCTCCTATACGGTAACTTGCTTGAACGTCTTAAGAAACATGAATCGGATGTGTACTACGATTATTTGGTTGTATTTAATGCATGAGCGAATTCTAATGATCCCATGTTAGGAGCTTTTAGTCGGCTCGACATAGGAGTGAAGTAGGAGCTTATAGAGTTAGGGAAGATCGTACACGGCCCTACGAATGGTTTAAAGGAATACAACCCGTCATCCACATAATTACAACAAACCAATTAACATATAAAAGATAGCTAGGGAGTAAGGAAATCTAAGTAAACACATATTTCTCTCATATAAGTTTCACAACCATTTACTTTTTCTTGTTATTTTATTTTATTTGCAAAAGTAGTTATTTGGGTTAGTTGACTAGCAACTAATTCCGCCCACTCTTCCAAAAACCGAGATTTTTACTTGCTTTCATAAAATATAAAAATACAAAAAGAATCATCCCTCAACCCTTAGACCTAATTAGAGTAGCTTTTCAAGCCTAACGACACTATTCCCCGAGAGAACGATCAATCCCCCGTACTTGCCACTACACTATACTACATCGGTCAGGTATACTGGCTGGTGGGGGTTGTAAGCTTCTGAAGATCCCTTGAGAGGTAAAACCTAAGTGCAAATGTTGCAAAACCCACGCATCAAGTTTTTGGCACCGCTGCCGGGGAATAGTTATTGTTTAGGTTGAAAATTTTATTTTTACTTAGGTCTACTCGTTAGAATCCTTTCTAGTGAGATTTTTATTTTTATTTTTCTAGGTTTTCTTTAGTCTATCTTTTTCTTTGTTCCTTTGTTCGTAAATTCCATTGACTATTCCGTTTGCTGTTATGGAGAACGCGAATCCACCAAATCCGACACGAGATTTTTACATGATGAAATATAATTATACTAAGTTGGATATATCAAGATGGATTGAAATGAGGAGGACAGGACCTCACATTGATTTTAGTGAGTACCTTGAGAAAAGAGACCAAACGCATAAAACTTTTGAAAAATTCACCTTAGGAGCTCCATCAAACCCTCAAAATACCTTATTTAGTGAAACCTATCCACGATATGAGCCTTCACCTAGGATAGTTTCTATTGAGCCACCTAGCTGCATGTCATGGTTAGGCGCTACCATAATACAAGATGAACACATAGGTGACCTTGATGTGATGGAGGATTTAGCCGAATATGATCACATTGATCAAAAAGACCTAGGTTTTATGATCGATGATGATGAATCTCAAGAAACACATGATGAATCTTTTGGGCAATTTGAATATAGCAGTCAGAATATTGAGGATGATCCTTATGATTCGGATATAGAAGTTGAGATGCCTAGAGAAGCACTTGAGATACTAGGGCAAATGCTTAGGATAGATTCTACTAAAACACATGATGAGGATATAGGTGATCTTGACACGAGGAATGATGAGGTAAATAACATAAGCCCACCAAGTACCCCACAAGTCCTACCATCATTTGAGTCACACACACTGCTTGTGACTTACCCGGAAGAAGTAGAAGAGACTTTCGGAACCTCAATAGAGTTAGAGCCCTTGGACCAAACACAACTAGAAGAAATAGGTTTGAATACTTGTAGTCATAATCTTTCTTTAAGTTCTATGGAAGTTCCTAGTTTTGATGAACTGGAGCCTCAACCAAAACCGATACCTAATCTTCCATCCTTAGATGTGAATTTAGGAATTGAAAAAGGTCCTGATCCACCCATCAAACCATATAGTACGGCTAATTTTACGTTGGAGGTAGTTGACTTTAAGCCTTGTAGAGAGGAAGCTAACATAGGAGTGAACCATAACCTTACATACTTACATCACCCATTCATGATTGATCACAAGAAACATTATGGGTTTAAACTGGGTTTATTAGGTCAAGATGGATTTCCAACTAGGAGTCTCTCGAAGTTGATAAAAGATGATCCCTTTTTAGGAGAAAACTTTAATTCACCCATTGACCAAAGTGAACTAGGTAAGGTTATGATAAATGGAGCACACCCCTTTGAGTATATAATCCATCCACCACTCTTTCCTCATGAGGCATACTTCCACCAAGATGGTGTGTATCGCTACTACCACCCGCACTTAATCTTAAGTGTCTTTATCCGTAAAATAAGGGTAGAGTCAGGCTCGTGACTCGAACAAAAACAAGCGCTTCTTGGGAGGCAACCCAAGCTTTATTTGCTTTGTGTGTTTGTTTGTTTGATTTTATTTGTTTCCGTATGTATGTTCTATTTTTATTATTATCGATTCATGTTTCAAATTAAAATTGTGAAAATGCTTTATTTTGTTTTTAACTTCGTCTTAACTACATATAAAGGTATTTTGCAAAAGATAAGTGTAAGGGAAATCTAAATCTGTTTATAAGAACGAATTGGAACATGAATTGTAACGATATAAAATAAACATCCATATTCGTATTTGTTAGAGTAAAATGCTTGTATCGAGTCATAATGAAATTTTGCAGGATTCCAGGAGTTAAGGTATTTGTTTTTCCAGAAATTTTCCGAAAACTAAACATAAGAATATTGTCAGATCAATTCTGACGGCGTCAGGCTTTAAACCCTGACGGCGTCAGCCTTTGATTCCAGAAAACATTTTTAAAATTTAGTTTTTCTGCCGGATTATAAAAATTACTGCATCTTTAATTCCAGGAATCTGCAAAATTTTCATTCCACAAGCATTATATCCATATATATAGAATTTGCCGCCGATTTTACACGAGGTTTGCCTAGATTGTTTTCTCAGGTTTAACAGGTTATTTTGGACAAGAAGGTGAACATGGAATCAAGTTCATGACATCAAGCTTTTGGAGTCGCTTTGAGCTTGGAGCTTTTACATTATCTTGGAAGAAGATCTAACCATGTTACCACACGATCCACGTCAAAAATTAGGGAATATTTGTTTCATTCTTTCTTTATCTACTTTTACATCTTTTATGTGAATATTGGGGACAATGTTCGGTTTAAGTGTAAAGGGGGTAAATGAAGGCACCTTAAAAAATGCAATTATGCTTGATTTTTGTTTTGTTCAATGGTACTTGTGTAATAAAACTGAGAGAAATATTTGTGAGGGCAATTTTAGCGCAAATTTAAAATTTTTTACAACATTTAGGAGTGAAACTTTAGGTATAATAAGCGTCTCATGGATAGGGAATTGTATTACTAGCACAAAAACCGTACCACTCAAAATTTTTCCCCAAATATGTGAGGTTCACCCCTAGAATTGTTAGGAAAAGCATTCATTGTTGATGCTTGTGTGTTTACCGGTAGCCTATAGATTCTAGAACTTGCGTTAGGACCATCCCAAATCCATAAGTGAGACTACATTCGTGTAGTTAGATTTACTACATGATAAGAGGCATTAGGATAACCCATGTTTTACACCGGTATTATAATTACATTAACTTCATTGGTCAAGTAATTCTCCCACACCTTAGCATTGTACTCATTTTTTGTACACGATACCCCTAGTACACCCCTCAGAGCCTATCTTTTCGTTTCTAACTTTAAGCATTTTACTTAAAAGAGGAATTTGTTTACAATCAACCCAAATGTACACCCAAATCGCCTTAGCCTACCTTGTATGCACTCATCTTTAGTGCATTATTGTGACAACATTTGTTAAACCCTTAGTTAATTGTCTTATTACTTACATGGTTGTTAAGTCGAGTCATATCCTTGTACATATTGTTTTGGGACGATTGGGACTCATGGGTAAAGTACTAATGTAATGGAGTAATGGGGAAGAAGTCAATTATTACCCCCATATGTGCGTTAATATTTTAAAGTACTCCAAGTTTTTCAATTATCTTAATTCGAGTCATTAGAATAGTTAATTGTAAAGTATGTAAAAGTTCAAGTGTAAGGGGAGAACCGAGGCCCCTATTATGTATTATTTTGGATGGTAGGGCAAGAGTGTATGAAAAAAAATCGAAAAACAAGAAAAACGGAAAAAAAATTGGAAAAAGAAAAGTAGAAAAAACATACGGACTACCATCCCGTTTCATTTTATCTTTATTTATGTTTATGTTATTTTCCTTTTAGCTTAAGTCGAGTCGAGTCTTGGCTTAGCAACGCCACTTTGTGCATGTATTTGATCAAGATAATTAACTCGCCACCACTAAAAATACCCTTTATTCCAACCAAACCGTGTTTATCATATCCCTACACCTAACATTATAACCCTTTGAAAAGCCCTCTTTGATAGTTTATCTTTGTTGGGAATTCTGCTAAGTGAGAATTCTACTGATGGTTACTGCTGAAGGAATCTGCTGAAGAAACAGATTCTGCTGAAGATGTGATACTGCTGAAGACATAGTTTCAGCATATTTAGTTTCTGCGGATATAGTTAAACCGCGTATTATGTAATGTAGTTAGGATATGCATGAATTATATTAGGAAAAGATAATGCATATCATTTAAAGTTTATAGATTATACGTTTCTTGAGAAACGGTTTAGGTTAGAGTTCCTTCTCTATAAAAGGAACACAAGTTTATGTTTGATGAAAAAAAAACAAGTTTACAAGTTCTTAATATATAATCCATAGAGGATTAAGTGTTCTTAGTATTAATTGTTTAT
>LBNU01019513.1:6972-51703 GCA_014162995.1 Artemisia annua
TAGTATTACATGTTAGCATTTACTTGATATGACATTACTTGGCTTGCTCATAAATGTCATCCTAACATGTTTCTAGTTTGTCTTGTCACATCATGCTCATAACTAGCTTTTGTCATTAAGCAATTAAGGTAAGATTGTGTGTTTGACTCATCATAAGCTTTGTGTATGTTTGGCTAGCACTTAGTATTGATGTGACATTGTTTGGTATAGAAGTAAAGTGTCTTACATGCCTTAAAAGTGTTTTGTCACATCATGTTTTAAATATGTTCTAGTCACATCATAATTATGGTATGTTGTGTGTTTGACTATCCATATGCTTTATTACTCAAGCCATTGTTATGACATGTAATAAGTTGATGTGACTTAGGTTGGTTTGGAACTTATGGCAAACCTTTCATTCATCAGATCTGGCGGAACCCTGTGTGTACACAGGCGGAACCCTTGTGAGGGTTCCGCCGGGTCCGCCAGAGCTGTTGGAAGTTTTGCTATAAATACCAAACCATTTGTAGCATTTTGCTCTTCATCACTTAGAAATATATTTCACATATTTTCTATCATAGATCTCAGAATCTACTAACTTGTGTGAATCTCTTATGTAGCCAAGGAGATCACAATTCATTCAAGAAGCTACAAGTTTCAACACAAAGTTGCAAGACTTGTTAGCTTGGTCATGTATAAGCTTAGGTAGTTTATACTTCATGTGTATTGTGTATCAAGTGATCGGTTAGTATTTTAGGCCTCAAAATACATAGTGTGTCGGGAGTTGTTGTACCCTTGTAAAAGAACTATCGGGAGTGGTTGTACCCTTGGTAAAGAACTCGACATCTAGCCTTGTGTCGGAAAAAGGAATTAGGCGACGTTAGGTTGGTTCTACCTCGAACTAGAACTCGGTATCTAGCTTTGTACCGGATAAAGTGTAAGCGACGAATGTAAAGGTTTCTCCACCGAGAAGGAGTTTGTTGATAGTGCTTGAAACTCTCGAGTTGGATACTCGGGGCGTGGACGTAGGGCAAGGACAAGTGAGGTCCTTGTAGCCGAACCACGATAAACAATCGTGTTGTGGTTTGATCGTTCTATCTCTTTACTTGCATGTTTTACATATTGTGTTTAGTTTACATATTGTCTTTGAGTTGGTCAAAGTGTTTCAATTCACATCTTAAAGTAAAACGTCAAGTATATCTTTGATTAAAACGGATAGTTTTCAAAAGATAATTAACGTAAAAAGCGGAAAACTATTCAACCCCCCTTCTAGTTTTCCACACTATTGTCTCTTCTTAGTTGGGTGAAGAAGATGACCATTTTGAGTCATTTACACATTTTCCCCTAAAGTTTCACTTATCTCATATTTTTAGTTTTTAGTTCTAAAAACGTATAAAGGCACAAAAGTAACATTATTAAACCTTGTTTGAAAACATTACTTTGATTGGTCATAAGTCATTCATAGCGCTTTACACATGCTAGTTATTGTCTAAGAAGTTTTGAAAGACGGTTCAATAAAATTAGTGTCATAAATTTGACATCAGCTATTGTTTCTAAGCTTATATACTGTTTAAATTTTTTTAGCATTTTGATATTTATAATTTTTTGCGCCTCTTAGTGTTTTCGAGGTCGTGCTGTGTAAATACTAGATTTATGATGTTATAGGGTGAACGAAGTAACTATACTAGCTTGTATATGATTTTTCTAATACGGCACTTTTTATTCCATTCTCTATATTAGTTAGAACTTGAGGTAAAAAAAATCGTTTGTGCCACACATGTTTAAAATACCTAGATCCGCCACTGACCTGAACTGTTTCGACATGTACAAAACTATTACCGGTTTACACCTGTACCTCAACCCATTTGCCACCTCTAGTTAACAACCATCTAATAACAGTTATGTAACAAGGGTCTGGAAAAGAACCTGTAAAGGAGGAAAAGCATATCTGAGAAACAGTCTCTGGCAGTGGCCCCACAAAGCAACTCTTTCTTCTGGGACATCCCAAAGAAACTCTTTCCACTCAGCCACCATTGATTCAGCCTGTTGAATAGAAATTAGATTTCAGATAATCAAATTGTACTTAAAAAAATTACAGTGAAGCTTATTGCTTCTATGGTGAGAACAATACCTGTGTCTCAGTGACATGGTGCACAGCTGACTTCCAAGGCCCACCACTCGCCTCCAACTGTTTTGTCCAATTACGTGCCTGTTCCCAGTGCCCATTTGTCTCCAGGGCCGTTAAAAGTGAAGCATCATCCAAAGATTCATTGCCTAGATGTAAAACATCATCTTTGCGTAACAAAGGCTCTGCCAAATTTATCTTCCAATACAGTCTTCGGTAACGTGACATTGCGGATCCTCCATCACCAAAATCGGTGGCGGATAATAGTTGCAATAAACATCTTTTTTCATAAGGAGATGGACATGTCGTAAGCATTGCATCAGAAGCTTTCTCGGCTATGGAACTAGCCCATGAAGTCCCGATGCACCCATCTCTTCCTGAAGTTGTTTGTATGGTGGGATGTTCTTCCTTAATTCTGGCCGAAAATGATCCCAGATGAGCAGAAGCATCTGATAAACGCATCTGAGAGAAGGCCTGAATAGCAAAGATGGTTAAATTTTTAGAAAAATGAAGTAAAAAACAGCACGAAATGAATTCACTTCGTCAAAACTATAAAATGCTAGGTAACACGGAGGAAAGACATATTATCAGTAAAGGTAGCAACATCGACCCATTTACCTATGAATGGGTCGATAACAGTTGTGTTTTATATGCCACATCAACTATTTGTTATATATTTAAAAACTCTTCGGACAAAAGATGCGTCGGTTCAACCCAACCAAATGGGTACAAAATTACTCCATTTTGACCCATTACTCAATCCGCCCGACTCACCCCCATAGCTACATATAATATGTAGATCAGAGTTCTGTTAAAAACCTGAAGAGCACGGATGAAGGGCAAAAGCGAACATGAAGGAAGAAACATTTCAAAAGCTCTTAGCAAAGGAAGAAACAGACATTGCTCACAGAGTACTGAAACCATTCTACTTAAAGATTCATACACTTTATCCAATTCAGTTGAAACTTTATTCTCATCCACCATTTCTTTGGTTTCCGTCATTCCTTGATCAATGAATATGCTTGTGCTACTGGAAGCAGTCGACACATCAGAACCCTTTGAAGTTAATTTATCAACCACCACAGGCTCTATGAGCCGCCTACGTTTGGGATTTCTGCGGTTGTAATGAAGTGTTTGGGCTCTAGCAGTCACAGGCAATAAATTGTTGGCCTCCACAGCTGCTGCAACATTACTGGATATTTGAGAAGCAATATCGTTCACCTTGATTGATGATGTCTCCCTGTCAAATAAAACCACCAATATGATTATTCATACAAACTTATATCTTTATTCTACCATCATATTGTCTACTTGGAGTGACATGTCCAATGATAATTTAATACTCCCTCCAACCCAAATTATTCTCTACGTTCAGTAAATGGGTAGTAATCAATTACAATTTTTCCTATTTTACCCTTATTCTATAAGACCTTGCAAGTTATGATAACAATTGCTATGTTAAACAAACCAAGGGTAAGATTGGCATTTTGGTAACTAAATTCTGCATTTATTGATCGAAACTTATTAGCCTGTGGACGACAAAATTTTGGACCTAGGGAGTATAAAATTTAACCTAGGTCAATGCAGAGACTGAAACCCGGAGCTAAGAAGACAATGTAGTTAAAATGCATAAATTTGAAAAATATATTTTGCTAACCTTGCTGCTGTTATCTCTAGCCAAACTGTTAGGCAGCATAGTGGGGATACATCTGGAAAACACGAAGCAACCATTGCTAAAACTGACCAGCACAAATCTTTCGCTTTTAACAAGAGGGTTTTTCCAGGATTTTTCTGCTTCTCACATTCAGCTATTATACCAAAGAGTTCAACAGGAATGTAGTTGTTGTCTTCCAAGAAGGAAGATTCATTCTGTTTATTTGTGGTATTGATGTTTGAGGAAGAAGGCATGTTCTTCCTTGACTGCATTCCTTTGAGAACCGTTGAAATATGAACTTTTAGACAAGGATCACTGAACTCCTTTGAAGCCTGCAATACAACATAAGTAATCAGATGAATGAAAACTTCAATCATTATGCATTTATGCTAGCAAATAAGAATAATAACAGCAAATCACAATAGTCATAGTAATACTAACCATACAACAGCTTGTAGGTAAGTGCAAAGAAAAATAAAGCAACACAAGACAAAGAGAGACAAAAAACCTACCACTTGGATCACCGTGTCAAAAGGATGTCCTTCAACCTGAGCTTCTGACAGGAATCCAACCTAATAAACAATAACCAAATTTTTATTACCGGGAACAATAGGTTAAAACATAATCGAAAATGCTTCCATGGAAAGGTAGGGCAGGTGGTTAACTGGCCGAGTTGGATTTGTTAGACCCAGAACTGTTCTGATCTGTAACTTTGACTCTTTATATAAATAGCTAGTGCGTTAAATATTGTTTAAAATATCAGATTAGTTTGATAACAATTTAGTTTTAAAAAGAATAATGTAAGAGGCTTTAAATGCACTTTGAGCACTTTTCAACCATATGACTCATTCTGTTATAAGCTATGTTTTATAGTTTACTGGTTTCACCTGTTAAGAGTATAAATTAACCCAAATAGACCCACTCATAAGTAAATGGGTCACAACTGCCGCCTCTATATCAATCTAAAACACGTTAACATAAAGATTATATACCCAATCATTGTCTTTAGCTAACATGACCAGATATTTCATGCTCATGGGTATCTGATGCATTCTACAAAATTCTGTAACCAAACTCCAGTGCTGACTTGCAGCTTTCTGCTGTGCCCTCAACTCCGTTCCATTACCATTTCCACTCATTAGCCAAGATCCACATGTTTCTTCACTAGTCAGTGATGGGAGACTAGCTTTCTCCAAATTCTGAAGAACAAGCACCAGTGCTCGAGTGGCTTGTTTAGTATTAGTGGCGTTCTCCTTATCTTTTTCCTTCACAATGCCAGTGTTGTAGTTTTTCAGATAGTACTCAGCCAAAGCTCGGGCTAGAGAACCGGTAACATCACCTTCATGAGGTGTTTGAAGAAATGCAGAGCCCTTAAATGAAGGTTGCACAGAATTGTCAGTGTGATCAGCAGATTTAAAGAAAGAAGATATCCGCCTCAGAGCAGCAATGTCCACTTGAAGCAAATTGGGAGATATTCCACATAGCTCTAAAAGAAAAGCACAAGAGGCCACTAATACAGAATCTTCAAAATGCATAACTGCAAGAGGCATGACCTGCATATAAACATTAAATTTACGGTATTTACCTATTGTCGAAATTGCTAATAGGAGTACTGTATTATGTTCCAAAAAGAAGTTGACCACTTAATAAGTTACTATAAGAGCAGTGATCTTACAGATGAAAGAAGAGACTCCTCCTCTTGGGTAATTGGAGAAAGTAGAGTCTGCACATCCGATTGAATATTTGATTGGCCATTAACTGATATATCTGAATGCACTCTGTGTGTCTCAACTTTCAATTTCAACTTTTTCACCCTTAATGATAGGAGATGTATAAAAGCTGCTAAGGCACGTCCACGATGCAGGTGATGCTCAAGCCCAAGTCTAGATCCCTAAACCAAGTAAATAGTTTGTATTTTAAAAATTGTCCAGTAAATATGCGCCATCATAAGATACTAATTTTCTCAAGTGCCTCATAATCGAGGTTTGATTAACTACTAAGATCACTGACCTCTACTGAAGGTCCATACAATTCTTCTACATGCCTTTGGATAGCAGCTTCCCAAGACAGTGTGCTGACCTTGGCTTGCTCATTACCATTATCTACGTAATCAACATCTCCAAGAAAGAGAGATTCTTCCACTGCCAACTCTGGTACAGATTGCCAACCAAGAGGACCCTGCAGTGAATGCAAGAACACAAACTGTTAATCAAAATAAAACATTTCCTTTATCTTTCCAGCCAAAAAAAATACTCCTTCCAAAATAAAATGCAACATTTGATGAGGCACATTTAATAGACGATTTTGACTTTAAAAAAAGGGAGTATGTGGACCAAAACCATTTATATTAATTTTTGTGATATTACTATTGATCAAGCAGGTACTTTACACTTGAAACTAAATAAAAAAACGGCATCTTTGCATTTATTTTGGGATGTGCTACACTAGGAAACTGTTTTATAAATTTAGGGATGAGAGAAGTAATAACAAGTAAGGGGCCATCCTATTGTTAACCTGCACATAAAGCTGAACTAGCCTTCGGACAGCCTTAGAGAACCATCCTGGGAGCATTTGCTCAAGGGAAGTATCATGTCCAGTAGAGTAAAAGATATTCTCACGCCAGTTCAGATAGTCTGATAAAGAAGAATTTCCAAACACTGCATTTACAACAATGGGTCAGATATAATACAGTTGAGCCTGAGAAACTGTTTCATGAGCAATGGATAGCAGTGGCTAAATGGTTGGGCATATTGGCACGCGTAAAAACAGGCTGGCTGGGTTGGCCAGACCCACAAGCACTTTTAGTGTCCATTTATATGAGTTTTAAAAATAAATTAATGTGTTAGATATGCGTAGAAACCAATTTAGAAGGTTTTATGCATTTGAATACACTTCTGATGACTTTTAACTTGTTCAACACAAGACCTAGATCGATCCATTTAGTAAATGGGTCAAAATTTCCACCTCAATTGGATAGATAAGCAAATAAAACAAAAGATAAAATAACTCTTGCCTTTTGATCTGGAGTTAAAGTAATTGCTAGTTGGATCTTGTCCAAAACATGCTGCTACTAATGTGCGCCATAGTGTAGGGAAGCGTTGCATGGCTGGCCTTAGATTTTCTAATGTACACTGAGCTGAGGAGCTGCGGTTCCGATCTACACTACCAGTGCTCAAACAATCTTGAATAGGAACAGGGGCATACATTAATGTGGCTATAGCTGCCAATTCACCTGCTCCTTCAGCAATGTCATCAACTGTATGAATTATATCCTCAATTTCCACCGCACCAAGGGTATTTCCAGGAGAAAAATTAAGTGATGCAATTGCACGAGCGTTTGAGAATGATGCCTCGTACTCATTCCCTTTAACCCTTGATAAGAGCAGCCATTTTGCCCATTGACAATCTACCTGTGTGGACATAATACATAAAGATAAATAGTGTGAGAATATATAAATCCAACCATGCAACTTGAAAAGATAATGAAATGTGAACTTACAGCAGCTTCTAGCAATACGGAAATAACTTCATGATCTGTAGCCAACTTATGGTAATCAAGGTAAAGATCAAGTAGGTATGGCAAGTTAAGCTGAATACAATGGTGCAGAAAAAGCTTATGCAGACCCTGGAAAGAAGCATTGCTGATGCCATCATCATTATTTCTCAAATACAACTCGGTTGACTCCTTTGTTGACTGGTCAGGAAATGATATATCACTGGAATTGGTGACAAAGCCTGATCGTGCCAGAAGGGACACAATTTCTTCAGTACCTTCCCAGAACTCCTTGAGAAATATAAGTTTCTTAGCAAGCTGTGATTCCACAAGTGACTTTAACCATATGGAGGATGTACTAATGGATGGGAATCTCAATATTCTAATATCTGGGACATCCATGCACACAGCATCCAAGTCTTGTATAGAATATATGTAGTTACCAAAGTCACCAAACTCGTTTTTGGATCCAGCAGAAGAACTAGGTAAACCATCCAAACTGATTCGAAGATTTCCATGTGATGACGAGTAGGATGGAATTATATCTACGAGTCTAGAAGCTTCCTCCCAGTTACTGTGTGATATGTGGTACTCAAATTCTGACTCCCACGATACGTCGAAGTCCACAATAGAAAGTCTGTCTAGCACAATCTGCACCGTCAGAAACATGTAAGATATTTTGCAGGACACATATATATGAAAATTTGAGGAATGTTTGGTGAATAAATTTATCTAAAAGAAACACAGAAGCTGTTGCATACACACCTTTGCACACGAGTTATATGCTTTGACAAACATAGTGAAATAATATATTATGATTATCTAATATCAACATGTTGGTTTTAGTAAGGAAGAAATTAGGGATGAGCACGGGTCCAGAACTGGTAAGAACCGGAACCAGAACCAGAACCGAAGAATCCGAGAACCAATATTCAGAGAGAATGAGAATTGAGAACGGAACCGAATTTACTTTTCGGTTCCGGTTCAGTTCTTGGTTCCCGTTCTTTGGGTATACCCGCGTAGGAACTGAAGTTTTGAAAAAAATGATATAGCTAATGTAAGTTGCAATAAAAGCAGCAAAAACACCCAAAATTTTAAAATTTCTCTATGCTTTTGCACCCATTTAAGTAACTACAAATGGTAAACATGTTAAAAGCACATCAAAATAATATCAAAATAGTGTAAAAAACTTTCTTCAATTGTTTCAATGATGATGATGGTTGTTCACGTGAGTCTTGAATGTTAAATAATATTTTAATGTTATTAGGCTTAGACTATGTTACCCGGACACGGCTGAGTGGCCGTCATACCCGGGTCGGTACGACGCGACACGGATCCGGGTATGAAATCCGGTCCGGACACGCCACTTTGCGCTTGGGTACGGCAGTCATTGAATAAGGTGAACCATTGAACCATAGTAACAGGAACGATCGCGTCCTGGATCGCTCGGGATCGCGATCCGGATCGTTAAATTCTACGTTCCGTTTCTGGTGCTATGATTTTGTACATTGAATCCATTTTTTGTGTTATAATTTTCGTGGTGATGGTTTTCCGGTGGATATATATTGATCATACTGTGTTGAAGAAGAAAAAGGTGGAAGGAAAAGGTGGAAGAAAGTGGTATGTGAAAGATATGCGGCTGTGTGTTGTTACCCTAGGGTTTTGTTATGTTGTTATTTCTTGCTGGGCCAGTTAACATGCATGATAAATGGGCCAACTAAACCCACCCCAAGAATATGTTACTAGTAATTAATAATGGGCTTTACACAAATGTATGTCATTTGTACTAATTTTGCACGAATTATCTATATGTATATTTTTTTAGGAAAAATTATTGCCGTATCCGTACCCGAGTCCAAAGTTAGGACGGTGTCCCCGTGTCCTAAATTTTTTTGGATGACGTATCCGACACTCGGATCCGTACCAATATCGGATACCCGTACCCGTGTCAATGTAACATAGGGCTTAGATAAATTATTAATTTGTGGATGTTTCAATGGATTAAAAACTAGCGTTTAGGGTGTTTGGATTGAGTTTTTTTTTAATGAAATGAGGATTGGTTCATCTTTATAGGATCCTATGGAACGAAAGTTGTCTACTAAAATTCCCTGTTTTTAGTTTTTCGGGTATTGGGTTCGGGAACCAGTGGACCCAAACTGACATATCCGAGATCCAAAATTTAAAAAATATCTAGAACCACAGCCAGAACCATTGGGTCTGGTCTGGTTCGGTTCTTCTTGGTTCTGGTTCGGTTCTCGGTTTTGGTTTGGTTCTTTGGCTCATCCCTAGATAAAATACATTATATATAGGCATATCATAAACTTGATTGCGCTGCATTCTTTCATTTAAACAGAGCGTAGCTGCAAAACTTAAGTCAATGACTCAAGGGTTTAAGACATTGGGTGAACTTTAAAGAAGAAAGCACTTGTGGCCTTCATCAAAGAAAAAGTCAGCTTAATGAACATAAATCCACCTAAAGACCTAAAGGTGTATACACAGAGGAAGGCAATAACAACAAAATCAGTATGTACGTTCTATTCTACTTATTCTTTTGTTTCCTTTGTTCCAAAAAAATCATACTTGGCCATTCAACAGACACTTGTCTAGAGTTTTGGACAAAGGGTTGGTACACAGTGGGGGACAGCTGATAGTTTATTATTGTTATCTGAATTATTTTTGTAAAGGGAATAATCTTAAATACCTTGGCCAGTTCTTCTATCTAAAGGAAGCTCTAGTATTGTAATCGGCAAATTTGAATAAATATGAATTTTCCAGGAGAGTATTCACTAGTTGCCCAAAAATCTTTCCAAATCCTTGGTGGGTTTGAGAGCAGTATTTATCTTAAGAGCCTTAGTGGCTTGTGGTGGTGGGATTGTTTGTCCTTCACTCTTTCATTTCATGTTGTCATGTCGATTTATATCATTCAAAAATTAGGTGGAGCTGTTCGTTTTGTGCATTGTCATCATTTACTCATCAATAAATACCCCATCACTAAAACAACATATTAAGCAAGAGTACGCCAATGTTACTACCTATTGCATAGCAAGTCAAAACAAGTTTATAACACTGGGAAACAGGGAGCATCTACACTTTCATGGGGCAGAATTAACCAATAACCATAGTCCATAGAGAAGTTGATAACAAATTTTGAACTGCCATGTTGCAGCTACTAAAAACATGCAAGCAGAATAATTTTTGTCATAAGCAATAAACTGGGAACAGCTTATCATTAGTCACATATGACTTTAACGGGCCAAGATAATTTTATGAGGTATGCCTAATATCATTGTGCTAAAGATAGACTTATATTGATTTTTTGTGAAAGCCATTGTGTTTTCTCCTAGCAGATTACTTCTCAACACAAGATGACCACTAAACCTAAAGGGGATCTACAAAAGTTCAATCCATGGCAGCTTATTTAATAATATAAACTTACACGATCTATGGTTCTCTGATCCCAAGCATCAGACCAGACTGCAGCTGCAGCCCAGTAACCAGCATGTGTATCATCATCATCATCAATTGCAGGAGCGTCTGGATATTTGCTAACATATCTCCATAAACCTAACACAGCTCCATCAAGCTCACCACACTCAATAGTAAGGTTGTTGGATAGTGAATGCAAAAGAGGCAGCTTGATATCTTCTGGTGAATTGACATCCACAACTGTCATCAACTCCTTTTTCCGGGCATAGAATGTTCCACAAAAACTACTGCAAGGGTACATTTTCTTTGACACAACAATCAAGTGCACAATCAGAATGGGGGAATGCATAACTTAATACCAATCATTGCAAGGCTTCACATGAAAATGTAAAAGTTATATAGACAGTTACCTCAACAAATGATATCCCTTCCAATATCTTCGTCTCGTACGGCCCAAGATAGCCATGACTTTTCATCACTTCAGCTATTTGGTTTCGGAGATTTCTTCTCAAGGTACCAAAAACCAGCTGTCTTAGACAGCTTTCGAGGTCCTCTCCAAGCTTTTGCAGTGTGGTTACGCCAAGTTCAATTTCACCCTATTTATAACATAACAGCCAAAAAATTAGTTACTGAACTATTCAAAAACTACTATTAATTGTAAAATAACCACCTTTAGGAACATATCATAAGCAATAGCCCTTCCAATATCACGAACTTTCTCAAAGGTATCATGAGGTTCTTTGTTAGCATCCTCATGGAGATGAAGATGCAATTTAAGAACTGCCAATGGAAGACGACCAGAAAGTAAGGCATCTTTCACAATATTCTTTTGGTCTAAATTATCTGATTCCCAACGTGCAATCATATCCTTAGGATTTTCTACAGGAATAGCTCTCATTCCAAGGAAACTGGTTTCTACTTGAGGAATAGATACTCCTCCAATGCCCTCCAACTCTGTATAGGATCTTGAATCAAATGACTCCATCGAAATCAAAGTATGTTTTTCCTGGTCATTTGTAGTTTCCTGCTCAGCCTGCGATGATTTTGAGTCCACAAAATCCAATGGCTTTAAACCATCCCCCTGTGACAAAACACATATATGACTTCAAAACTAGAGTAGATAACAGCTGTAAAGAGCTACTGCAAACTACAGAACTAGCAATAGAACATACCAATCGTGTAACGGACTTTTTAAATTTGGAAGCAAGCCGACACTGCATGTTTCGTATGATCTCCAGCAAGCGAGCCATCTCCTGAAGCCTTCTTAAACTGTCAGTTTCACTATGTTCTTTATCTGCTAAAAGCAACGGAACAGAAGAACCATTCATGCTGGGAATACTCGTTGACATGATTTCATTTTGCATATGCTGCAATGATCCATATCTACGTATCATTTTGGTTGCAAAGTGGGTGCCCAGTGACAGAAGCCTGAATTACAAACTTACATAACATAAGAAAACACAGTATAAGAAATAAACTAAATCAAACTATCAATATACTAAGTATATTGGCAGCATGCAACCAGCTATAAAATTTATACGGGAAGATTAAATCTTACAAGGGTCACGATTCAAGACTTTAACATATTTAAGATTTACAGTGATCATTCATACCTTGATGCCCCAGATACATCATTATCAATTCCACCTTTGTTCAACATTAAATAAACAGCAGCAAAGACCAATCTGAGGACGCCTCCTTCTGCCAAACTCATACCAGCAAGCATCTCTAACGAACTAAACATCCATGAGAAAACAAAATAATCAATCTCCTACACATAACTACATTTTAAAATTGGCTCCTTTTTCTATGATACAAAATTACTATCTTCAGTGACGGTCTACTAGTCAGAGACTTGAGGAAAATTGAAATTAAGATGAAATGGAAGGTTCCTACTGCGTATTACATTACAGTAGGTGGTACCATCTTATAAGAAATAGATTTTGAATTTAATTTCAGTTATTGATTTTTATTTATATTTTCTAAATGCTTGTACATTATAATTTAGCATGTCCTTCAACATATGGTATACATATTCAGTAAAGGAAGTATGGTCTACAGCATCTCATGTTGTAATCTGTGCTTTCACAAATACTTATATGATTGTGACCGAGAATACCGTATGTACTCAAAGCTACAACTTCGTACATACCTAAATACACGTCCCTTCCCCCTTCAGTTATGACTTATAAGTTAATCAAATGAACCAAGGAAACTCGATGACTTATGCAAGTGAACAAGGAGAAAGTTATAAATCTTACATCTCGATTTCCTGAAAGTTCAAGTAATCCAATGCCAGTTGTAAGCGACGAATCCGAGAAACTTTCAGGTCCCACCCTGACAGATATTCATGTAAATATTATGTTAGACTGAATTTTTTTTATTTGTCTTTTTCAGAAATCAGATGCGTATGCGCCAATCTATAGGTATGGTATACAATCAAAATAAGGTTTTGCATCAGTTGGCTGTCTAGTTAGTGGCCGAAGTCTAAATGGTAATAACATCCAATTCATGAATGATAAGTAAATGACAGACTAACTTTATATGTTCAGCAACAAAGTTCTGTAATGAGTGACAACCGTTATGTCCTGTCCAAGCAAATTAACATTAGAAATTCACTCAATCCCCTTGTTTGGTCCATAGATCTTGTTGGTCCATGTGGGGCTCCAGTGGTCTTCTTGTATTATGTTGTTATTTGGCATTGGCCATTTGGTTATTTGGTGTACAAAAGCATAGAGGTTATAAACAAGTTGGATTCAAGCAACTTGGTCATGGTGTTAAAACATGAATTTACGGAGTACATGTTCAAAAGCATGTAGTGTTTGAGGTGGAACTGCAGGGAGCTTAGTAAAATCGTAAAGCTGAGGTTATTCAATATANATCACTCAATCCTCTGAAGCCAGAAATCTTGAAGCAAGCCAAGTACATATGGTGCAGCCTGGTTAGTAAACCTATGGTACCATACAAAAATGAAATGTTTGTATATTCTTCCACAGCGTTATATTATTTGTTGGTGCCTCTATGGTCAAGTATATGTAAGTTAAATAAGCACACCTATCATCATACGCACGTTTAAGCTGAGTCAAGCGTTCGGTGGCCCTGGGTAGGAACTATATCACATTGATGATCATAGCTCTGTTCCAGACCATAATAGTTATCATATTCCCTGGACTATTTATGAGGCACTGTCACATTCAAGATGGAGGCAATACACAAGAAATATATGCTCATATGTTGGCCATGAGACAGGTAAAAGTATCCACTGATTGTACGTGGGTGTATAAGTATCTATATCATAGAACTGAATTCAGATGCATCCTTGCACATCCAGAGGCTCGATTGGGCCAAAAGTAAGAGCAATAAACCTTTGACCTTGTGGCAGAGTTTTCTTGTTCTATCAGACAATTCATCTGTGGTACTTATACCAATTAGATATAAGGAATCCTTTTTTAAATGATGTTCGAGTATCTACAACCCATCAACTAGATATATCATGTCTTAGCCTCTAATAGGTGGGGAATGTGTTTGTATTTTTTTTTTTTTTTTTCTTTTCTCGTGGGCCATGGAGACATTCAGGATAACTGCAAGTTCCTACGACTATTTGAATCTTCAGGCAAAATAAAAGGGAGAAATTGTTCTAGTACCTATATGTTGACAAGATCAATAACGTTTCAGATGATTCAAATAGTGTTGCAGAACTGGAACTACTCCTTTCAGAATATTTAAATATAGATATGTGAAAGATAAGATAAAAACCAAAAACGGAAATGCTAGAGAAGGATTGAAAGTAGACCCATAGTAACAAAAATTACTTCCAATAGTTTAGACATGTGTAACTGTGTAAGTGCATCAACCAAGAAAAAAAATCTACCAGGGGAGAGGGCAAACACTTTTTCAAGAACATATGCACAGATAATGCAAAAGCAAACATGAATAGCATCAATTTTTCACCTACAAGGCTGCTTTTATGGATATAAGAACAAGATAAACCTGAAATTCCATTTATTGTGAAATAACAAAGTAAGACATCTTACCGTTTTCCGAACATAACCGATCTGCCTCTTCATAGCCTTCATACAAAAGAACTCTATCTAACACCTCTAGTTTCCAAGTTGGCCATGGCTGCTTCAATCCTTTTGTCTCAATGAGGTTTACACTTTTATCCACAGAGCGACCGCTATTTTGGCGGTATCCAATGGCTTCAACAGGAATGCAACCAGAAGCTACTGAAATGGAAGGCAGAACTACTGAAAGAGCATCTGATGTGACTAGAAAGAAACATCCATGGAACATGCAACCCACTGCATCTTCTACAGTAACTTCCTGACCTCCACCATATGAGCTTTTATCATCGTTAATAGGTGAGTCTACATGCAAGTTAAAATGTATAATGCGGGAAGTCATGTTTTTCGCTGTATTATACTTTCTACTAAGCCGAGTGACTCCAAATGGAGAAAGACATATAATATCATCTTTGCTATATTTATCTGTTGGAAGAAATATGCTTCTCGATGCACAGGGTGACATTTCAGAACCGTGGATCTTATGCCCCACTGTATGCGAAGCAGCAGAGAAACCAGTAATAACTGACTCATCACTTCCCATTCTGTCCTTAGAAAAGCTTCTGTCACTTACAAATGCTATATTTGGAGAAAGATTATCATATAACCTCTGGTGGCTGATGTCAGCGCCACCAACCTCCCAACCGACCAATGTTCTGTACCTTAATTGTTGAAATTGAGGCAGAGACTTCTCAATTGAGTTACTAATGGCTGGAATATGGTCGCTTGCGTGGATTACATAAACTATACCTTGGTCGTCAATTGCAGCCAACAATGAGGAATGTGAAGCAACAAGAAGTGACCTAAACACACTGGTTTTATGAGATAACCCTTGTAGTCCATATATCTCTAAAAGATTGACACATCCTATGTATTCACCAGTTATATCACCAAAAAAAGATATTTGACCAGCAGAACTAAGGCATATAAGATATTTATCCAAAAACTTGAAGTCTGTCCATTGATCCACAGGAACCATATATACATCCTCGTGAAGCTTCACCAAGCTGACCCACTGTATGCCCCAGCTGACTATCCTACCAACAAGTACACTTTTTTTCTGTTTCCTTTCAGATTCATCATTGGAGTTGACAGAAGATGTTAAAACAAAACCAATCAGGTCATGTGAATTATTAACAAACATTCCACAGCATTTGTATGAAAGGTTCATCTCAAATTCCTCAGGATCTAAATTACTATCCTCATTGAATAAGAATCTCAGAAGTGTAGAATCATTTTCAAAAATGTTAAAGGAAACAACTGTGGCGGAGGGAGGGAATTTTGACTTGTCTGGAAATCTGCTACAAAGTTTGCCTTCGGATTTGACTGTTTTGACTTTAGTAAGGAAAGTCCGCAACCATCTTCTTTCAGCAGTCTCGTTTTCAGCAACATTTTCAGGCCTACTAAGATGCACTTCATCTCCCGAGGTAGATGGACCCCATTCCACCCATACTCCTTTTCCGTTCTGTCCATCTGGCACAGGTTCGATGGGTTCATTGCCATCACTAGGTAGACGAAATGCATGGACCGTCAACCCATGATCACCAACTACGAAAAGAAGTTGTCTAAATAAAGCCCCTTCTTGCTGATTATTTGCATCCTCACATATACCCCAAACAAGTGAATTTACATCAGATATCATAGGGTAGCTATTATGTCTTACAATATCATTTTGGAGGGAAAATTTATTATGTGAACCCATATGTACTGAATCAGAGTTGATTTCTTCATCTACACTTGCATGTGTTTCACTAGCAGTAGCTTCACCTGCAGAATAGAAAAATTATTCAAATTTTCAAATCTGCACAAACCAGGTTTAGTATACAATAAGCAATTATTATCGGAAGTTTACCTTTGACTAGAGGTAGAAGTAGCCCATCATTGTGATATGAAAGTAATACTATAAATTCCCTGGTTGGGGAAAGGAAAGCTTCACGGAAGTGTGCTAGGTTGCTTCGTAATGGAGAAGGTTCCCATTTTTGTAACTGCACAATAGCAGGAGCCTCTTCGCCAAAGCTGACAGTCATGTTGCTTCTGCTAGAGAAGGGAAAAAAAATTATAACAGAGAAGGGGATGTAATTCAGACTGATATTTTGGTATACCTCTGAATGCTCACCGGCAAATACACAGTAATAAGACACAAAAAGTAACTTCAGCAAATGAAATCAAGCCTTTATTTAAACTTGGTAATATCTTTAAGTCTGGAAAGATTTATGTTCATGTAACATTGTATAACCTTTGCTACCAAGATCTCTCGAATAATCAGTTACAAAGTATCTATCCTTAAGAATCATTAATGGGGGAGCTAATTTATCTAGGCTATATTCTACTCCAGCTTCAGATACAATGAGTTGATAACGTTCAACTTTTTTAGCTTCTTAATAACCCCTAGATAATTTAGAGTTTCAGACAATCATGGCGCTCAATATGAAAAATATCTAAACATGGTCTCGCACACAGCTAAAACAAAATGCTATACATGGATTTATATTTACTATTATTGGGTAACCACTAATAGGAAGGTATAGCTGATATGTGATCGCCAGTAGGTTTAATCTCCATGACACGTTTTCATTGGGTATTGAACATAAAAAGGAATACAATTAATATACGTTGCTTGAAACCAAAACTATGCTCAATACTGAGAGTCTACTCTACCAAAAAGTCACTAGCTGCTGCATTTCACGTTACAGGAGCATTGCCCAAAAATCATGCATGGAATACAAGAAACATGCAGCACAGTTGACAGTCCTTAAGATCTGGAAGATACATGATGTTTACATTTTCTCTTGAAATAGTCTCATTTATTGATTGATTTCCTTCAATCCTTCACATGAATCCAACATAGCATATTTTTGTCAACAGTGCCAACGAAACTATCTGATCGATAAACAATAACCTCAAACAAATCAAATCTAACTTTTTCATGAAATAGTATTTTCATTATTTAAACCAGTCATGCCTTCAATATGCTTCCATAATTCCATGAAAACTAACTAACAACAAACTAAACAATATCAAATACTCATCCGTGCACTTAATTTAACAACACTCATCAATTTCCACGGAAGAAATATACAACTTCTTATAACCTACTTAAAATATCAAACCTTCTAAAACAGAAATATAAAACCACGTCATTCATTCAATTAATGTCCTACTAACAGACTCGCTAAATTCAACAACATCATCATACAAAACTAGAATGGATAACCAACACTCATCCATTACCACCAAAAAGAAATAAAAAAATCAGTTACGGTCAAACTCGTCGATTTCAACTACGGTAAACCGAAACACTATACACCTCATATTTACCAATATATCAACATAAAATCCTACAAATCACTCAGTTACAAGCCCTAGGTTACACATACAGTATCGAATTACATATTTTGTTCCCATCAGATCAATTTAACACACATATTATCAACTAATAATTGAATACGAAGTTAGCGAACAGCAAATTTAAATATAACTTAACAAGAAAAAACTATGCGTGGTCATGTAGGCGATAAGTGATGATGTGAAATTGTTGTAGCTTTAAACGTTGAATCGATGAAGATCGCCACATACTAATAGATGCACTAAATTCAACAACACTCACTAGTTACCACAAAAATACAGTCAGTTAAAGGGGTCAAACTCATCGGATTTCAACTACCGTGAACCAAAACACTATACACCTCAAATCTACCTCTACATCAACATCAATCATTCAACTACAAGCCCTAGGTTTAACATATAGCATCAAATTAAGCTCTAATCATAGTTTAATAAAAAAAACGAATAACCGAATTAACAACAAACACTTACAGTTTGTTAGGTTTTGATGAAACGAAGTCGTGTAGATGATAAATAATGATGTGAAATTGTTGAATCGATGAAAATCGTCACATACTAATAGATGCACTAAATTCAACAACACTAAAGTCGTTGATTTCAACTAGCATAAAACGAAACACTATACACCTCAAATCTACCTCTACATCGACATAAAATCATAAATTACAAGCCCTAGGTTACACATACAGCATCAAATTACATCTCTTATCACTATGAGATTGATACTATCCAACGGATAACTCGATACGAAGTTAGAAACAGTAATTTTAATCATAACTCGTTAGATTTTGACCGCGTAAATGATATGTGAAATTGTTGTGGCTTTAAATTTAAAGGATTGGATTTCAACTACCAAAACACGATACACCTCAAATCCACATCAATTACAAGCCCTAGGTTCAACATATAGCATCACTAGTTACAATCAGTTGTTAATATTCAACTATTAACTGAATAACGAACTTACAAACAAAATAATTTGATTCGAATTAACAAGCACTTACAGTTGGTTAGATTATGACGAAACGATGTCGTGTAGATGATAAGTGATGAAGATCGTTGATAGAATCTGAATTCGAAAGCATGAATTAATTTATAGATGATGATGAGGAGGAGGAGGATGAAGACTCGAGTGAAAGAAGTTATTACATTAATTTGGGCTCTGATCTTCTTTTTTATTATTCGGAGAAAAATGAAATGTTTACGTCGATTTATTATTATTTTTATCTATACTATAAAATTCACACTATTTTATAATTAGAAAGGCTTAAAATTCAGACTTTTTTCTTTCTTATTTCTTATTATGGAAAGATTTCAAATTAATTTGTTAGGAAGCGGTTAGTTGTTCAAACTAAAAATTATTTGGCTTAACCATCTCTAATATCGCTACTTATAAAGCATAAAGACAACTAAACGTGTAAACGAATAACGCAAAATATAATCACATGGTACCTGCCGCCGCATTGCGCGGGTACCGTTCTAGTTTTGTTTAAATCATTGCATATATTTAGATCAATATAGAACTCATATGAATCAATCATAACAACTCATTTTTATTTCTCATTTTTTTTTAAAAAAAACAACATATCTTGCAAACGGTAAATCATATATGATTTTTCTAGACGGAAATTTTGAAGGAAAAAAAAGTTCATCGAAAAAAAGTTCGTCGAAAGTATATAACAATTCATGTCTATAGAAAGATAATTTAATTCTCGTCGCGATGGTATTTTTTTTTCGCGTAACGATTTACGGTTTGCGAGATATTTAATTTAAAAAAAAGTGAAAGTTTATTTTTTTTTATTTTGATAAAAAAAAAATGAGTGGCTAGGATTGCTTGATTGGTTCTATGGTAAAAATTGGTTCTACATGGATCTTTTGGCTATTTATGATTGTGAAATGTAATGATATATTATGATTGGACCGATACAATTGACAAGTCATTGTGCGAGTATTATTTTGTAATATCTTTGTGGATGTAGTATTTTTCGAGAGAAAATGATCAAATGTTTCTTAGCTTTTTTTAGTGACACGTGTTTTTTCGTCATTGAACTGTTAAAAAGCGGAACATCTTTTTCAAAAACTAAAAGGGAATCACATACTATTAATGTGATAACTAGAAATGCTTTTAAGGATGCTACATCAATACTCTAAATGAATCAACGCGATTATATTTAGTCATTATATCGGTTAAAATTTGTTGAGAGCGGTATTGACGTGTAAAACAAAACTGTTTATTTTGTATATGACGATTTTGTAGGAGTTTGTTGATCACCCGCATGGCGTATAAAACATGTACAGCGGAAGTAAACATACAAACGCCAAGCAGATCAAACCCTAATAGAATGATCACCTAATCAGGTATATAACCTAAACCTAAACACATAATAAGGGTGTTTATATAAGACTTACCTTTAATCTGCATGCAGTAGCTTCTGCTCAAAACTGCAGTCAATTGCGCGTACAGAATCGCCTTCTTCTTCTTCTTGATACACCAACACACGATCAACCCTTAGGGTTTATATGGATCGATCAACCCTCGAGTTGCATCAGGTATCTACTCGTACTATTCTACTAGTACAAGTAGAACTAGGGTTATGAACCTACGCAAGTTGGGCGAGCACGAAACCCGAGTAATCGACTAGAATTCGATTAGTCGATTTAAGTTTAAGAGAAACCTTAAGATCGACCGAATAATGGAGAAGGGAGAGGGATTTCGGTTAAGGGATATTAGAGGAGTGAGTGAATTGTTTCTAGGATGTCGAATCTGACGCCCGAAGTAAACAAGTTTGACAAGGACACAAATACCCTCTAGGGTGACGAACGATTCCCTACAATGAGTTAGGGATATCTTTTGTCTTTTGTCATTAATTACCCTCTAATATTCATCTCGGATGAATATTAGACTTTGGGTAATTACCGTTTAACCCATTAATGAAAATATTGTCATATTTTCATTTCTAATGGAAATACTGCTAGATTTTCATCCATTTCATTTCGTGAACTCGTTTCTAATTTTCGCTTGCTTATTCTGTTTACACTCTGTTCTCAAGTATTTTTTTGGAATGAAAGGTAAAATAGAGAAAGTAAAGTAAAGAAATGGACGGGAGAGGAAGTATGCCTAGTGTGTTTTTCTTATGTTCTTTATATCACCATAGTTATTCATAGTGAAAAGTCATTGTAAAAGCTATCATTGTTATAAAGTAAAAACCTTTACGTATGTTCTACCTGGCTCAGCCACCCAAAAATGTTATAGCTTGACAAAGATGATGCCAATTATTTTTCAAAGTTCAAACAGGAAAAATATACACCGGCAAATGATTTTTTTAATCAAAGTAACCACACATTGTACAACAACATATAAACTTATAATTATAAAGCAGTAAACTAATAAAGAAAATCAACAAGATCTATGATCAAGCTTTAAAGGGTTCGAACACAAATGAGAACAAACATTTATAACATGATCTATAAATCTAAGCTGATCCAGGGGCTTTGGTCTAAAATAAAAGAAGTATATTAGTGACTAGCAAGCATCTTTTTGTGTCATTTTGAGATTTGTTTTGTGTCATTTTGAAACAAACATAAAAAACTGTATGGAACCAAATTTACCAGTAGCCTATTTTTTGTGTCATTTTGAGACTCATTTTGAACCAATTGTAAAAACCTATATGGAACCAAACTTACTAGTTACTACTGATGTTGGATATGTTTCATTAAAAAAAATACCATGCTAGTTTGCCATAGCATTACCAAAGACAGTAAGACACCTTGCTTCAAAAACACAGTAGCACTTCATAAAATCAAAATTTGCCAAAATGATAGAGATGCTTGGTATATAACAACCTCAAAAACACACACACACTCTCTCTTTCTCTAGGGGCGATTGCAGCCGCCACTTCTCATCCATTTTCTGGCCAAAACCATCTCTAAAAATCGCCTCTCTACCTCTAACGATCCCTGATTCATTTATTGGTATGCAATCGATTTCTTAGGGTTGTGTTATATCAAGAGGTGGTGTATTTTCTGCATAGTCTGGATGAAACCCTAAATTTTCAATTGGTGTCCTATAATTCGTTTATTGTGACGTGTTTAGTGTCATCGTTTCTGTTTAGGGTTTCGTCTTTATTGATTTTATGGATCATTTTCTGTTGATTTCATTATCTTATGCACGATCTGGTGGGGTTGTCTTGTGATCGACTTTGATTTTAAGGTTATAAAACCTTCGTGGTTTTATATATGGTCGATTTGGGATTGGGATCTTATGTGCTTATCGCTCAACTGAATCCTAAATTTAGGGTTTGGATTATCATTCATTGTGTTAGTAAAATCCGTTTAGGGTTTTCTTGATATTGGGGAAGTTGTATCTGTTCATGGTGCTGCGCGTTGTTTAATGCATGTTCTACAACATATTTTGTGGTTATGTTCGTGGGTTTAGAGAGAGACGTAAGTCAAGTTTTTGGGTACACTTGTTTAAAAACCCTAATCCTATCTTCACAGCATGGTTGGCGATTGATATATTATTTGGTCCTGTTGATGTTCCTTGGTATTCTCGTTTCGGTGATTATACTTGAGGGATGTACTGCTGTGGCTATGTATGTTAGGGTTTATTATAACCCTAGTGTTCGACTGCTGTTGATCGATGTGACTGTTAGGGTTGTATTAACCCTATGTTGTGTGATTATGCTGAGGTTGCTGCTACTATCTTTGCTCTTTGGATCGTACTGATGTAGTAGTGTGTATGTTAGGGTGGTTTAACCCCTATTGGTCGTATATGGCAGATTCTTGCTTGTAATTCATTCTGAACCACTTTATGCGAGTGGTAACTGATGCAATAGATCCGTGCCATAGTTTTTATGGGGCAAACAGTTTCGCATGGATGATATGGGTTGTTTCAGCCTTTTTAAGATCGTGGGAGCTGTGGTGCTTTATGTTCGTGTGGAGATTAGACCTGGTTGGATTGCGTAGGTCTGTTTTGATGACTGGAAGTGTCTAGGTTGTCTACGTATTCTTTGGTAATTCTTATTGGTGTTTGGTGTTGCATCTAAACATACACATTTGGAGCGAGCTTATGATTGCTGCTCTATCCGTGGTTTTAGAGTCTATCACCAAATGTTGTATGAAATTTGTGCACTGAATTCTAATTTGATGACCCATGGGTGTGCGATGATCGTTTACACTTCTGAGTGGATTTCAGTCGTGTCCTATGTTTAGGGTGCTTGTCTGGATCACATGGAAGTTGATTTGAAGTTCTACGATGGCTATGTTCTTGGTGCCACCTTAGTGAATCATGTTTTAATTCCTATTTACATTCACTTGTATAGTCATTGTAGGTGGTAAGTTGTATTATGTAAGTTATAAGAATGGCGTGTCATTCTTATATGAGAGTCTGTAAGTGTCCTAAGGGACTAAGATGAGGGAAGTCACCCTCATCCTTTGTACTTCAATGTTTTTGGTGTAATGCAATTTACCAGGGTGAAAAATCCTTTTTACCCGAAAAAAAACAACAACAACACATGCATAATAAGTAATTAGGTATTTATTGCGGTAATACATAGTCCTGTAACAGTGTTCACACATTTACGATCCTTATAAATTTCCAGATATAAAAAAATAGTGTTCATGAGTAAATCGGATCCGATAAACATTTCGAACAGTGCATTTTTTGACGTGTACTAAAATTTTAATTTTTGAAGACTAATTTAGTCTTTTTTTAACAGAATATATGTGATATCAAATTTTGGCAAATTATATAGAATGATTTTCGGGTCTCATCGGGTTGACCCGATAACAAAAATTATCTAACCCTAACCCAACTCGATAACAATGTCGGGATATCAGGTTCGGGTGAAACTAACCCGATAAGCCTTTTCAACCCGATTTAACCAGACCCGATAAGGCTTATCGGGTTCGGGTCGGCCCGACCCTACTGACACCCCTAGGCGCACATTAGGATTTGCTTTAATATAGTTTTATAAATATAATATTATAATAGCACATACAAAAGCATAAAGAAATCGGTTAGACTAGAAGGCAAGGGAGGGAATCCCTCACCAAACGGGCCCACTTCACGCGCAGAGGCTCTTGCCTTCCATCATCATTCACGCGCTATGCACAAGAATTAAGACAACATTTGGTGAAGCATTCACCTAGCGGGAAAGAAAAAATACCGGGCCCCACGTTGAATATTTATTATAGCTTTCACTTTAAATGTTGCACAAGAATTAATGAACGTTGTATATATTGCATTTTAAATGTTCACTTTAAATGTTTCACTTTAAACATTTGAATATATACGTTGCATATATACGTTGGGAGTTAAAAAAAAAATCATACCACCCTACTATTTATTTTATATAAATACCCACAAATCTCATTTTTTTAACATAATCTCAAATCAACACAATCTCAAACAATATATATCTCATTCCTTTTATTTTCCAAATGAATTCCGATATAATTATGTTCACCGACTCAGAAGAAGAACGAGAAGTTACAAGTCGGAATTTAAATTTTATTTCAAGATCGTTGTCGTTTATTAAAAATAGACGAAAAGCAAATCGCCCCGCGATAAAACGCCTTCATCGAGATCATTATGGTGCTCATGAACGTTTAGTTGCCGCCTATTTTTCTGAGAACCTGTTCTACGATGAAGATACTTTTTGAAAGAGGTTCCGAATGAGTCGAACTCTTTTCAACTGGATAGTTCGGGAGGTAACTATTCATAATCCATTTTTTTAGTAGTAATGTTGATTGTACCGGGAAAGAAGGCATTTCAGCGTTGATGAAGTGCACCTCCGCGATTCGTCAAATGGCATACGACGCGATTCCTGATGCTTTAGACGAATATCTGCAGATGGGTGATAAAACTTCTCGTCGATGTCTTGATCATTTTTGTAACTCTGTTATGGAAATTTTTGGTCCAGAATATTTGAGGAAACCTACTATGACTGATGTCATAAAGCTTTATAAACATCACGAACAAATACACGGGTTTCCAGGTATGTTAGGAAGTCTTGACTGTACAGATTGGGAGTGGTTTGGTTGTCCGAATGCACACAAAGGTCAATATGTTAGACGTGATCATGGTTCGAATCCGTTCATGTTGCTGGAAGCGGTTGCGTCACAAGACTTATGGATATGGCATGCTTTCTTTGGTACTTCGGGGGCGAACAACGACATCAACGTCATGGACAACTCTCCTTTATTTAATGATCTTAAACAAGGAATTGCGCCGGAGATTCCATTTGTTGCTAACGGGGTAACTTACCCATTTGGGTACTATCTTGTTGACGGGATATATCCGGAATTGGCAACATTCGTTAAAACGATTCCAGAACCAGCATATGATGACCACAAGAGAATAAGCATAAGCAAATACAGGAATCGGCAAGGAAAGATGTAGAACGGGCGTTTGGTGTTTTGAAGAAGAAATGGGCGATACTTGCCACTCCCACAAAAATCATGAAAAAATAAAGAATAGTTAATATCATGTATACTTGCATCATATTACATAACATGATTCGGAAAGACAAAAAAAAAAAGGCAATATCTCCGAATGGTACCCAGCGGAAGCACATCAACCGGATGACCCCATACGATCTGATGAACAAATGCGAAAGGTTATTAGATACATCAGATCGTCTCAAATGCATCAAAACCTTCGTGCCGATTTGGTCAAGCATTTGTCTTGTAATATTTAATTCCAGTTTTAATTTTAGTATTGTTAATTTCTAAGTATGTGTAATGTTTTTAAGTTATGAACGTTGCAACATTTAAAGTGAAATTGACATTTCAATTCCTATCACTAAATGCTAGCTTCTATAGTGAAATTGACATTCAATTCCTATCACTAAAACGCTTTTAACCAATTCTCGGGTCACCATAACTGGTACCCGTTTGATATGTCACAAAACCAATTTGGTGGTTCATCATCACAACCTTATACCCAACAACCAATGTCTCCCGTTTCTACATTCCGAAATGAGGATTTGTACTCACCTCAATTTGATGAGGGCTATTATCAAAACACTTAACGTGATGAATCTCCCGTTTCTCCCACAGCCCTGTCACCACCACCACCGGCTCCAGCGAAGACAAGAAGGCGTCAAAAGAGGCCACAGCCAGCTCAAACCGATGAGCTACCAAGGAACACTCCATGGACCATTGAAGAAGAAATTGCTTTGTGTAAAGGTTGGGTTGCAATATCCGAAGATCCTATAAAAGGTAACGCGAGGAAGTCGAGTGGATTTTGGACTGACGTACAGGCGTACATAGTGATCAAAACAAATTCGGATCGACGAGGGTACGATATGGTTATTGGGAAATGGAAGACAGTGCGGCCGAATGTGGCTCGTTTTTGTGGAGTGTACAATAACATCATGCGTATGCAGCCTGTGAGTGGAGCCGGAGATGACGATTACTACAATAGGGCAACTCTAAACTATGAAGCTGAATACGGAGTAAAGTTCACACAGAAACATTGTTAGGAGGTGTTAAGGAATGCTGAGAAATGGAATGACAATGAATTGAAACTTTTTTTTTATCAATTGAAGCAAATGAAAAGTCCAAGAGATACAAGTCATCTGGGTCTAGTTCGTATTGCCCAGATAGTGGAGGAGAAAGTATAAACCTGAATAATGATGCCGGTGGAGATGACGAGGATAATGAGGTGCAAGAAGTTCCACGCCCACAGGGCATGGACAAAGCGAAAGCTTTGAAGAAAAAAGGTGTGAGTAAGTTGGGATCGTCGGCTAATGACGAGGCGTTAGCTAAAATGATGATATCGGAGCTGGCACAGCAAACCGAACGTGACAATGAATTGAAGAGGAAAGAACGGGCTGAATGGATGGCGATAAAAAGGAAGGAAGTGGAAGTCAATGAATATAAATCAAAGCAACAAGTGTAACACCCCCAAAATTCGGGTCTAGCGGAAGCATACATGCAATGGGGTGCTACTAAATTGGTATCACAACTCAAGGATCAAAGAATGGTTTTTATTTCATTAATAAAGAATAAAAGTTGTCATGTAAGACATAAAGTTTACATGATATAAAAATAGTGCGGAAATAGGCCCTTAAAATAATTGAAGTAGTCCCAAATGTTCATCAGAGTCGCCTATGACCATGCCCTTTGCCAAGCGCCTTCAATTAGTGAGCTGACCAGGTGGATAAAACCCAATCCACTGGAATTGAGGGGTCAGGCCCTGACCACACCAAAGGTAAATCTTCTTATGAAGAGGAGCTGGTTATTCCCTTGTTGCAGATTGACTCAATGGCTACTTTTCAGGCAATGCTGGATTCTGATGATGATGAAATAACCAAATGCAGTGATGAGGAAATTTTTGAAGCTGGGGATGATATAGAGACTGCTGATCAAACCATTGAAAACACTGAACTACTCCTTAGTCTCCATCCCACATTGCCGAGGAATCACAACCTGAAGTTGAACACACTGACTCAGTGGATGAGAAAGATGACTCCGTTCCTCTCACTGGCCGCAAAATGGTTAGGTTCTTGAAGAAGGCAACCAATGCCTTGTTCCATGGGGTCACTGATGAAGTCTTCGACTTACACACTGAACAAGCAGTCCACTATTGCAACCTCAAGGACTCTGTCAAAGAATTTCATGAGGATGTCAGGGAACAAAACTCTAGCATTGATCACCGCCTGACAACCTTGGCTTCACATATGAACAAGTTTGTTGAAACCTTCAACAAACTCACTCCCAAAGTTGAAAACATTGAAGCCTTGGTCAAATAAGATCCTGAACTCACCCAGAAGCTCCTTCAGGCTTCGGATATATTTGTTCAGCAATCGGCAAGTTTTCCTGAATTGGTCACCTTGCTGCAATCTTTGGACCTCCAGTCCCTCAACGCTTCAGTCTCCAACATACAGTCTTCCTTCACCAGCCTGAATAAGGATGTGGCTAACTGGGCTCAATCTTCTAGCTCAGTGGCTTGGTCTCTTGGTTCTCGAATGACGGCTTTAGAAAGTTCTCAGGCTTCTCTTGAAGAAAAAGTGTCTGTCATCCAACAAGACACTTCAAAGATCAAATCTATGATGTCTGAAATCTTCAAGGCCTTCAAGGAGTCCTCAGGTCCTTCTACTTCAGTGACCACACCAACTCTTGCTCTCACTGAAGCTCCGACAACAGTTGAGGGGGAGAATGTCACTGAAGCAGCTCCCAATGTCACTGAAGCTCCCATCCCTGAGTCGCATGCCACTGAAGTTCCTGAGACATCCACCAGTCATCTTGTCACTCAGGTTGCTTCAGAAGAAACTCCTTCTCACACTCAGGGGGAGCGCATAATTCAGGCATCTCCAATCTCATCCTACCAACCTCCTCTCAACATCCAGCAAGATAAGGGTAAAGACATCATGACAACAACAGAACTTGAACAAACTAGGAAGCTTGTTCCTGCTTCCAAAGATGTAAGGCCTGAACCTAATGAAAAGATCCCTTATGAAATCAATTGTGTGATTTACTATCTCACTGAAGCTGATATTCAAGCTCATCTGGATAGAGAGGAAAGGATAAGACTAGCGACTGAAGAGGAGAGGATCAGTAAGCAAACTCTCATTGAGATTGTCAATGAAGAAGGAAAATCTCTTGGGCTGAATCCTAAAGATTTGGAGAAGAGGGAAGGGGGTGAAAAGTTCAAAGAAGCTCAGGATGCTGCCTTGTTAGCCTTGAAGCAAAAGAAGGAGGCTAAACTGAAACGAGTTGCTGAGGTCAAGCAAAAGAACATTAACAGGTATACCTGGATCATGACACAGAGATTGAATCCTGATCCCATCACTGATGTCAAGATTCATTAAAATACCAGCCCTGCTGTTGTCAGTGTCTTCAGAGGTTCAGACAAGCGAAACTTTGAAGTTCATGATCCCTTCAAGACTACTGATTTTGGGATCACTGAACTTGACGAGTTGAGACCACTCATTTTGAAGAAGAATAATGTAGTGGTCCCTAAGCTGATGAAATCTCTCAGTACTCGCTATGAGAACTTGGCCAAGAAGCACATTGAACTGGGCATTCCTTCTTTACTTCCACCCTCAGCAGCAGCCATTCAGGGTGCTCCATCTAAGCCCACTCAAAGGAAGAGGAAGAGAGTTGACACTGAACCTGAAATCAAGGTTCCTGGCCTGGATTGTAATAGAGAACTTCCTGAAGGAGTCAACTTCATAAATAACCATGTCCTTGAACAACCTGAAAGAGGACTGTGCTTCACTGATGAATTTGGCAATCCTTCCTTCCAAAGATGGTCAGACATTGATAATGCTGGGGTAAAGGCTATGCTCATGTACTTCATGATGGCTTCTCCAATCAAGACTGCTGAGAATGCAAGGTTCTGCAAAGACCTGAGAGCCAAGATTGAAGGACAACCTGAGAAGAACTTGCTGAAGTCAAAGAGAACCAAGCTTGAATGTAACACCCCCAAAATTCGGGTCTAACGGAAGCATACATGCAATTGGGTGCTACGAAATTGGTATCACAACACAAGGAACAAAGAATGGTTTTTATTTCATTTATTGGGAATAAAAACTGTTATGTAAAGCATAAAGTTTACATGATATAAATAGTGCGGAAATAGGCCCATAAATTAATTGAAGTAGTCCCAAATATTCATCAGAGTCGCCTATGACCATGCCCTTTGCCAAGCACCTTCAATTAGTGAGCTAACGCCTTAAACCTGAGAATACACGCTAAAGGTCAGCTTACGCTGGTGAGTTCATAGAGTTTAAGTTACAAAAACAGTTTGGGACCTGAAAAGTTTTAGTGTTATGTGTGACTAGGGAGGCGTAGACATACATTCCATACTTTCACAATTCCATATCAATTACTATCATACTCATACTAGTTTACCACCTTTCGCGAAGGCGGAGGGTCAGGGGCGAGCGGGCCACATCTCGACGGTACACTAGCCGGGATCACTTAACAGTAAGGAACCACCCATTACTGCCCCGAACTAGGCCGTAAGTAGAGTCTATTCCAAAGTAGGGTATCGCCCTAACTTTAGGTCAACGTCTACCATTATCTACCCTTAACTAGTTCACACATGTAGCAAAACAGTTTGTAGTAGCAGGTCCAAGAAAAACAGTTTGAGCTAGAAAGCTCTCATATAAACCAGGCAAACACATAATGCCTTCAAATACTCAATTCAAATATATCGATAATTTACTCAATCAATCGATAAATCAATCAATCAATCATTCAATCCAATCTTAATCAAACCGATCACATATTCAAGTAAGCAATCATTGAGTTTAGTTAAAAGAGCATGTATTCTCCCCCAAAAATAGTTATAAAAAAACTGTTTAAAAGAAAGGGGGCTATGAACTCACCTTAGCCACAGCAATGCAATAATCACGACCGACACAACTTGGCATCAAGAGTTAATCACAACGATATCCAAAAGATGGGCACGACGGCACCAAGTAGTACGAACATGAGGGTACATCCTAATACGCATACGATTATCTCAAAATATAGTTCGTACAATAATAAAGTCCATAAAAGACGATGTGTCATAGTTTTCGTGGATTACTCAAATCATTACTTATAAAGAGTTAAGTATCAATGTTTCGTAAGAAAGCTTTATGTTTCGTGTGGTGTGGTAAGAAGACATAGACTCAAAATGTAACTCACACCGAAATGATAAATTCATCAACGTACCACTCACGCCAAAGAGGAAGAGATATTAACATAGTCGATAAATACTTGACCAAACTCACGCTAAGAAGGAAAACGACCTCATAAGGTTCAAGAAATACCAACAACACAAGTTAAATAAAAAGGGAATCTAGACAATGTCGACAATTAACTATTTATATAAAATAGATCTATTGTTAAGTTTCGGTATTTACCCCATAATCCCGAATGGTTTAAAATAGTTCGATAGGTTTTATAAGGAAATCATAAGTTAATAATTCAATTATGAAAAGGTTTTAAGGATTAAATAAAACTATTCATTTTGAATTCTTTATCGGGTTTTATAAAAGAAATCTTAAAAAGATTTAGAAATAAAATGTAAGTTTGGAAATAAAAATGTAAGTTTAGAAAGTTTTATAAATTTCGGCATGACGCGTCCACTTATATAACTTTCCCAAGTCAAAAGACTTTAAATAAACTTAATTCTCCAAAACAATATTTCCCGACAATTTAATAGAAAACTAATAGAGTATTCATTGTTTATTAGACATTATTTACTTATTGCGTATCCGTTACGAATCAAATATATTAAATTCGTAAGAGTCTAATATATTGTATTCGGTTGAGGTCCAATAAGTCCATATTGTCCAACGTCCAATGTCCAAATCAATCATATCCAATAGTTTCAATCCATTAAATATCCGCATTGTCCAATATTTATCCAATAATCCAAGTCAAAGTCCCAATTATCAAATCCGTGAAGTATTCATGTTAACCATATCCAAGTCACAACCCCAAGTATAGTCCGAAACGTACCAATGTTCATAAATAAAAATTAATGAATTAAATTAGTCCGATAAATGACCAATTTATTACTAACTAACTTAAGTTATGCCAACATAACTCTTTTTACCTTCAACCAATATAACCTTTAGTTTTCTTATCGACTTGTACCCAAAATCTAGAATAAACCAAACGCACCATTTTTGTAAAACTAATGGGCTTTTGGGCCCAGTTTTGATGCAAACCAAACGCAGCCTAGCTGCTGAACAATACTCAATGAACTCGTAAAATAGGCAAATTCCAATTCCAATCCGAGACCAAACATGTCACGGTCCGAACAAAATAAACAAACGAACGCCCTTGTGGGCTTATGTACACAACCTGGGAAGTCACAACACTTATTTAAACACCATTTTATTCGAACCTTACCACACGAAATAAATCAAACGCATAACATGTTCTTAATCCTGTTTCACATCTATTTTCAATCCACAAAAATATATATAACTCGTTATCCATTTTAGATCCACGAAAACTAACACCAACACTATAATTCGGAGATAAATAAAAAGAATAACGAAATGGGTTTCGCGATTTACCGTAATGAAATCAAAAGACGAGAGGGACGTGGAGTGTAGAGAGATAGTGGTGTCTTCCCCGAGTACAACTCGGACCACCAGGGAGTCAAAACAAATAAACAAGAACCTCGGTCGTGAGTCTAAAATTCACGGCACCACCTCGAACAACACCCGAGCACGAGGACCAGAAATGATACCAAACAACCCTTTTAATCTCGTTATCATTAATTTACTTCGTTATCATATACCAGACCCTCAAAACCCGTGGGTTTTGGGTCGAATCGAGGTAAAACACCCCAAGAATGTCGAGTTGAAGCCACCTTCGTGTCCAGTAATCAAGGGGCACGAAAAAGGTGAGAAGTGATGATGGATTCGAGGATTAAACTTCGAATGAAAGAGATGTTATAGCGGCTCAAATGGCGCGTATAATAGCTCAAAAGAAAGAGGATGAAAAATGACGTTTATTGGTGGTGGCGGTGAAGCACCACTCGCGGCGGTGGTGGTGTTTGGCCGGTTTTTGTCGCCGGAAAAATAAGAGAGAGATGGGGTGGTGTTGTCGGCTGAGAAAGGAAGAGAGAGGGGAACACAAACCCTAAAAATGAATGAAATGGGTTATAATTCCCTTTTTATACTTGACCTAAAATAAATAAAAGTTCAATTACAACTTGTAGGTTTCACAAAAGATGAGGGGCAGTTGCGAAATAATTCCACATGGACCAAAAGTGAAATTTCAGAAATCTTTTACGAAATGAGGCTCGGGGCTCATTTCAACTAGTAAACGAAAGATTCATGATACGAGAACTACACCAACACGCTCAGAATAATATTTCTGATAAAAATGAATATAAATACGTCTAGTTTCTCCAAAAATCATCCGACTCAAAATAAATGATCTTTTCTCCAAATAGAACCAGGGAGAAATTTTGCGGGTTGTCACAACAAGACTTAATGTTCTATATGCAGCCATATGAACATTTGACTGGGGAGGCACGCAAAGCCGTTGACGAGGTTAGAGCTGGGATGAAAGCGAAGTGGGGTTTCAACTTTTAGTTTAACTTTCGAAGTTTATGTAATGTTTTACTTTCGTATGTTTGCGTCTTGAATAATCGTAGTTTATGTATTGTGTCTTTAATAATCGTAGTTTATGTAACGTTTTAATTTCGTACGTTGTATGTTTTTAAATTTGAAGTTTACGTATTTATATTTGTACGTTTATGTTTTTAATTGTGTAAGTATTAAAAAAAAGAAGAAAAAATTAAAGTTAAGGTGAAAAAACATATCCCTTGCCCAGTAATTGGTGAAGAGTGGTGAAGGGGAGTGAGAGGAGAGAGAAAGCTGACGCGGCGCTGATGTGTATAGTGAAAAAAATACTATCTTGCCTACTAGCATTATAATAGATAAATTCAGTTTATGCATATTCCAATTATATATTCTGAAATCACTTTTACTCTTTATTTTGTAAAAAGTTAATAATTATGAAAATATAATAGATGTCAAGTTTCAAAAGATTTGTTTTGCTATATTTATGTAGTACATATCTCAAACAAACAATAAAGACAGTACACTTACATATGGAATCACCAACATAAAAATCCGCATCTCTGACCAACGAGTAAAGTAAAGTCCAGGGGTCCATCCATTTTTTCCTCCTACCATAATAAACGGACTGTCTGCCAACACCTATTAAAACAAACAACATATTATATAACCTAAATGGAATACTTTAGAACATAATGCGGTGATAAAATCATAAGTAGATAGACTTAGAGGGTGTTTACTAAATTAAGTGATTATATAGTAGGGTTTATATTAGCCACTTATTGGAGAGAGACAAGTTTTAATGCCTCTCCCAATTAAGACCTATTAAATGTTTTGGGCCCACTTTTCTCTCCACTAAGAGAAAAGTAAACACCCCCTTACATGTTGTTGCAAAAAGATGATGGTGAGCAAAGTAAAGAGAAGAATGGCAAAAGATTGAGTCATGGTTATTCTTTGGTGAGTGAAGTGTGTGTGAAAGTAGAGTGAGAGAGATTTGAACAAGAGATTTGGTCTATGAGAGTTTCGTTATAAATCTGCTGGAATCGATGGGATAATTGAATTGTCAAATTTTGATTAGGTCCACTGACGTCATGGACATGTGGTGCCATGAAAGTAATTAATTGTGTGAGTCGCATACCTATCAATAGGGATCATGTGGCTATTGTCAAACGTTTCGCCGTTTTTAGGTCCGGTTTGTATTCTTTTGCAAACTTATTGAATTCTGCTTGTTATGTGATATTTATTTAACTAATAATAACATGCATAATCAAACAAGTAAAGTAAAGAGTAGGGAAAGAACACAACCAAAGAGACGCGGCGATTTATAGTGGTTCGGCACGAAGCTCACTCTTCGTCCTACTCCACTCCCCGAGTACCACACTCGAGAGTTATCAATCACTATATCAACACACTCCTTCAGGCGGAGCAATCCGTACACATGCTTACACAAGGCTTAACGACACTAAGCATAATATCGAGTCCTAATCGTAGCTAGAACCAATCTACATCAAGGCCCACGTGGCCACATGAACAAGCACTCTTGTCCATCTTGAATCTTCACCCGATCCAAGTCTTCACATAATCGACACACTTGGTTCTTCACCCGAACCAAGCCTTCACACTTAGACACACTTGGTTCTTCACCCGAACCAAGCCTTCACACACTAGACATACTTGGTTCTTCACCCGAACCAAGACTACATACATGACTCACTTGGATCTTCACCCGATCCAAGTCTTTACATAATATTTCGACAAGATCCTATCCTACACACTAGGACATCATTCTCCTCACACCAATACATGAACTAATCTAGTTACAACACTTCTTGGATCTACATCACCATCCAAGTTCACACAAATATCCCCTCCTCGACTCACACACAAGTCGGATCACAATGACAATATTTAGAGAACCTATCACCGTAACACTTGTTACGTTTGTGTGTGGACACCTATAACATCTCGAGACTTCATTGATGTCGAGAGTTCTTCTCTTGCACTTGACGGAAGAGGAAAGCACTTATAAACATATACCGACATGTTATAGTGATCAAAGACTCAAGGGGAAAATAAAAACAGAAAGTTTTGTGTGTGAAAATCCCTGTTTTCTGAAGTGTAACAGTTCAGTATTTATAGACGACAGGACTGGTCTGGCGGTCCCGTAAATAGGCGACAGTCCTTTATCACTAAGGGACCGCCGACCCCTTTAAGGGACCGTCCAGACAAAAACGCTCCCTTTTTGTCCTGACGTGGTGAAAACTTATCTGGTGTAGTTTTATCTGTTTTGGGGGGAAAAATAGCTGTTACACATTTGAATTCAAATATATTTTCTTAATAAAACATTTCTTTAAAAAACACAAAAATACTTTTGTGAAAATGTTTTGTCAAACTTAAAAATGTAAGTTTATAAGAAAATAAAACTTCTTTGATCACCAAACTAATGACGGTATAAAGTTTGTTCATTCCTGAAGTGACGTTGTAGAAGGTTCGTGGAAGTAACGAGTTTCCTCAGTTAAAAACTTATTAACCGTAACTTTACATAACATGTCTTTATATTTTGTGATTATCAAAACACAAGAAGATCGAATAATGCGAATAACGTTTTTGACATTATTTGTATTAACAGAGTCGCATACCTATAAATCTAATAATAACCAAACTATTTGAGCAGGTAATAAAAGTTGATCTCATGTGCGTTATCTATTTACATAGAAACTTAAAGAACAATGACATACAGTAATTAGCACCTTTATATCATGACTTGCATATGCTTAAATGTAAAACATGGAAAAATTATTAAGATAAGCTGGCAAGAAACTTAATAAGCCAACAGTTGACAAAGAAAACCAATACAAGGCAAAATAAGTTAAATAGGCATGAGTGAACAATAAATAAGCAGTAAAATAAGCTAGTAAGCTAAAGCCTATTTTTTTGTATTTTTTTTGATCTTTTAGAAAACTTGAATAAAACTTGAAGGAAACAGTTTATATGAAAGCAAAAGCTCATACGAAGCTATTCAAGCTTGTATGAGCTTATGGAAACAGTAATATTAGCTTAAAGAGAAAAAACTTGAAAATTAAATAAATAAGAATAAACTTGTAAATATTAAAACTGAAAACTTAGATTGAACTCAATAAAAGGTTTACAAAGCTTGAATGACTTAAAAACTTATACTAAATTGAACTAAGCTACAATCTAAACTATTTCTTTTCTAATTTTCTACTCCTAAGACTTACTGCCAAAAAAATGGCTACATAAGCATACTATTTATACTAAAACCCTAAGCCTGGGGTATCTTGGCTTGTCCACTTATGAGTTGTGTTTTCTGTGTGAGAGGGAAATGAGTTGGAATCCTTCTTGTGCTTTCTTGGAGTCATTAGCAACCATTCGATCAAAACTTGGCCTCCACTTCTTCATTTGTGGCCACAGGATCAACATAGGGAGGGATGGATTGCTGGCATGGCAAGCACATGATGGGACATCATGTGAACATTCGTGTTTGATTTTGTGAGCTGGAGTGAGCACTTGTGCTTGTTGGGAGTCAATCTCAGCCATTAATCACAACTTGGGCACCAATCTCTTGTTCTCAGCCATTGATTCTTTGTCATCTTCTAAATATCAAATGGGATTGAAGGGGATTGCCAGCGTGGCTATAGAGGTGAGACATGAGCATGTGAAGAAACTTGGCTTGTAGCAGGCTGAGTTGGAGAGAAAGGGACAGGGGTGAGCCCTGTTTTGGTCGCCAAAGGATAAGCAGAGGGGTTTAAGGGTGGGGGTCAATTGGTTTTAAAACAAAAGCGGTTGTGGGTGTGGTTTAGTTGTGTTATTTGGTTGGGTTTGTGGGGTGAGGGTTAGGGCTGGTGATTTGGATTTTGGGTTTTGTGTTGAGATTTTGGTGTAGTGGGCTGGGCTTAACAGGTTTAGGTTTAGTTTAAAATGTTCTTAGTATTTAGTTTCAAATTTAGTGTTTAGGTTTTATTAAAAAGTTTAATAAAAACAGATTGAGTAAAAATAATTTTGTAGTAGGGTGTTTTTGTTTTTTTTTTGTTTTTTTTTGTTTTGTTTTTTTTAGTAATAATAATAATAATAGTAATAATAATAAAAGGTAAAAAGTTTTAACAAAATATTTTTAGCTTTAAAAAAAACTTTTACAAAGTGTTTTAGTGATTTTATTTTGAGATGATTTTGGAAAAAGGTTTTGGGATTGTTTTTGAAAATAATTTTGAAATGAAGTTTCGGGGTGAAAAGGTTAATTTGGGAATTTTGGTGTCGGGTGAGGGGTAAATTGGTAATTTGGTCTTGGTTGAGGGTAAAAAGGTAATTATGGGTTTTTGGTGGTTTTCCAAGCTCCCCCATGCCACATTCCCGGGATTGACTTCGGCTTTGACTTTTTGTCTTTTTCTTCATTTTTCTTCAAAAACATGTCGAGTCGATCCGGTAATGCTCCATTTTGCTCTTTTTTTCCATCCAAGCTCCGTTTTGCTCACATTTGCCTTCTTTTCAATCCATTTGTACCTGAAATACACAAAAACACATTCTAAGGATATTTGTAACATTATATGGACTTTTCGGGTGTTTTTGGTCATTTTTGTGGGTTAAATAAGGTAAAAGATATGTGTAATTAGACACATGTCAGGGAGGCTTTCCCAGATGCTGTTATTCCTAAGTCTTTGTATGAAATGAAGAAATTTATAAGAGATTTGGGACTTAGTTATGATAAAATTGATGCATGCCCTATTGATTGTATGTTGTACCCAAAAAAAATAGCGAGAAAACAAAATGTGATATATGTGGTACGTCCAGGTATAAACCAAGTGAAAAAGATTCAGAAATCAGTCAACCAAACCCCATACCCAAAAGAAGATTGCAACAAAAGTTTTGCGCCACTTTCCTCTCAAACCTAGGTTGCAAAAGTTATTCATGTCACCTAAGATAGCTGCCTCGATAAGATGGCATGACGAGGGTCGTACTAAAGATGGTTGTTTGAGACATCGTGCAGATTCCCGGACTTGGAAAACATTTGATTTCAAATATCCTGACTTTGCTAAGGAACCTCGCAATGTTAGACTTGGTTTAGCTAGTGATGGATTTAATCCTTTCGGGACAATGAGTGTTTCTCATAGTACATGGCCGGTTGTCCTAATTGCCATAAGCATGCAAAGTCAAAACGCCTAAAGCATGGGGGAAAATACTGTTACATGGGACATCGACGATATTTGCCTAACGATCATATTTTTCGAAATGATATTAACTCTTTTGATGGAACTATTGAAAAAGAGAAGCCACCTCCCCGCATGATGGGTTTAGATGTGATAGACGAGTTAAACGTTTATGAAATAAAAATTCGAAAAGAGGTGAAGGATAAACCGGATTTACCATTTAATTGGAAAAAGAGAATTATTTTTTTTGAGTTGGAATACTGGAAAGATAATTTGCTACACCACAATCTAGATGTGATGCATATTGAAAAAAATGTTTGTGATAGTGTAGTTGGAACGTTGATGAATCCAGATGGAAAGATCAAACCTAGGTTGCAAAAGTTATTCATGTCACCTAAGATATCTGCCTCCATAAGATGGCATGACGATGGTCGTACTAAAGATGGTTGTTTGAGACATCCTGCAGATTCCCCGGCTTGGAAAACATTTGATTTCAAATATCCTGACTTTGCTAAGGAACCTCGCAATGTTAGACTTGGTTAGCTAGTGATGGATTTAATCCTTTCGGGACAATGAGTGTTTCTCATAGTACATGGCCGGTTGTCTTAATGCCATATAATCTCCCCCATGGATGTGCATGAAACAACGTTATTTAATGCTGGCTTTACTTATACCTTGACCATTTGCCCCAAGAAATAATATTGATGTCTATTTAGAACCGTTAGTGGAAGAACTAGAGGAATTGTGGGATGATGGGGTAGAAACTTACAATGCATCAACAAAGACAAAATTTGAAATGTGCGCCTCTTTGTTTTGGACCATAAGTGACTTCCCCGCTTACGCAAATTTATTAGGATGGAGTACTAAAGGTGAACTTGCATGTCCTAATTGCCATAAGCATACAAAGTCAAAACGCCTAAAGCATGGGGGAAAATACTGTAACATGGGACATCGACGATATTTGCCTAACTATAACAACCCACAAAATCTCATCACTATCATTCCCATTACAAATACCTATAGTAGGTATTTCACAGGTAAGTTTTTGCTTTTTATGTGCATTCATTACTTACATGACTCTCTAGACCTACTCACGTATCCACACAAGCCAAATAACTCAACACTCACACCTTATAAACCCCTGGTATGTCAAGCATAAGATCACAAAAATACCACAATAAGTAATTTACAAATCTAACACACTAAACATACCACAAAACCATAACAAACCCTAATTAAGCCCTAATTTGGTCTATGTGCTTGCTAAACCCTATATGCTTAACTAAACTAGTTTGAAAGTGTCCAAGGCTTAAGTATGAGTTACCTTAGGAACATTAGGATACCTTAGGACCCTTAGGCACTAGTACAACCCATTAGAGCTTAGGTAGAAGTCCCTTAGGCACAAAACCATAACTAGGTTATAACTTACCGGAAACTAGGTCAAACCTTCCTAAAACTTTCCTATAAGCTACCACCACTTAGTATACGCTTCCTAGGACTTAGTATTAGTCACTAAACACTCATAGGACCCTAACCTAGGCACTAAACCCTAAGCTAGACCCTGAACTCACTCTAGGCAAAACTAGGTCAAAACTAAACCCAAATCTTNTACATTAGGAACATTAGGATACCTTAGGACCCTTAGGCACTAGTACAACCCATTAGAACTTAGGTAGAAGTCCCTTAGGCACAAAACCATAACTAGGTTATAACTTACCGGAAACTAGGTCAAACCTTCCTAAAACTTTCCTATAAGCTACCACCACTTAGTATAAGCTTCCTAGGACTTAGTATTAGTCACTAAACACTCATAGGACCCTAACCTAGACACTAAACCCTAAGCTAGACCATAAACTCACTCTAGGCAAAACTAGGTCAAAACTAAACCCAAATCTTAGAACTAAGCTACCATAGCACCTCTAAACTAGCAACCAAGAACCCTAGCACCTTCCCCTAACCTACCTAGCACCCTAGCACCTCTAAGCACCCACACAAGTAGGTGAATCACCTAATTGTCACCACCTTCACCCCACGTTCCATCTTCTCCACATAAACCCTAAACCGACTCCATAAACGCCTCTAGCTACTTGTAGCTCATCCTCATCACCCTATAGCTTCACCACATCACCCTCTATCTCTGCTTACTCACCCCTCCCCCTCCTCGACACCACACCACCCCATTTCTTGCTCGCTACGCCTAACGAGCCTATAAATACCCCCGTACCCTTCACCACTTCAAACCACACCATCACACTTCTATACCTTATACATTTTGTAGTTAGTAGTAGTATTAGGACACTAGTAGCCTTAGAAGTCGAGTACTAGAGACCTTGCATGCTTGTCGAGTCGTATTTGCCCTAGAAAACCCTAAAACCCCTCGCTACACCTTAGCTGGTCTCGTAAGCTTTCTATACTTGTTATATTAGCTTAATTTCAGTACTATGATAGATATTAGGTGCCTTAGATCCCATTAGGACCCTTGCCTAAGCCTTGATCATAATCATTTGCTAGTTTTCTTTTTAAAACCCTAATTATAGACTAAACCCTAATTATATGCTATAAGTCCTTTCCATAAGCCATAAGTTAGTTTAGATAACTTAGATAAGCTAATATTAGTTAAACATAAGCTAGGAAACCTTTTTGTTTCATAAAAATATAGTTTGCATGGAATTAGGACTAGTTTTGCAAAGTTTTCCATGCATAGGGGTATATATGGTAATTTTCTGAAAATATTAAGTCTAGGGACTATTTTTGACATTTCTTAGAAGTTATAAGTATAAGGACCCTTTTTGCAAAGTTATAAAACCCGCGGATAAAAAGTTAAATAGTTATAAACTAATAAGGACTAGTTTTGAAAAAGTTATAAAGTTAAGGGTATAAATGGTAAATATAGAAAACTTATAAGTCCGAGGGTCATTTTTGTCATTTTCCTAAAATATATAAGTATAGGGACAAATTGTGTTAAGTATAGATAGTTATAAGTATAAATAATATAATTATTATAAGTTTAGGGTAGATTTTGTAAATATATTAAACTATAAGGGTATAAAGTAAAAATATTAAAGTTAGAAGCATAGCACAATACTAGGGAGCTTCATGTGAGGAGTACTATGTGGATATTTCGTTTTGACGAGTTTGCTGGGTTTACGATTTAAAGTGCCTTGGCTCCTCAAACGATTATTGCATATACTTCTAAATTATGATGGCCCGAACGGTGTTATGTTATAACTAAACCCTAAATAACAACATAACTCAATAGTAGGGAACTTAATGTGAGGAGTATTAACTTCTGAATTATGATGGCCCAAACGGTATTATGTTGATAACATAATGCAATAGTAGGGAGCTTCATGTGAGGAGTCTTATACTTCTGAATTGTGATGGCCCGAACGATGTTGTGTTATATCTAAAACTCTAAGAACCCTATGAATAATTACTTAAGAAACTTAAACTAAATAACCAAAGCTTGACATACATCCACAAACTACAACAACATCAGGATACGTGAGTAAGGCAGTCTAGTTTCCGAGTCACTTTTTGCATCAATAAGATTTCCCTAAGCCCAGGTAAGTTCATAGCCTCACACTCTTTTTCCGTGAGTTCATAGCGTCACACTCTTTTTCCGTGAGTTTTCATAGCCTCACTCTTTTCTAAATGCTTTACAAATCCTGTGAGGGGGATACATGTTACTTGCTTTACTTTAAACCGAATACAAGTCTTTTTCTTTGGTTGTTGCACGAGTAAACTATCTGCCACCACTACATAACTAAAATTCATGAATCTAATTGTTTGGGATATTTTACCCACGCGAACGCGAATATAGTTGACAGATCTATTGGAGTTTGACAACTCCCGTTGATACTACATCTTTTTGGATGGTATCAATAAGTACTATATTTGAACCATCTAAAGGATTAACTTTGGCAAAGTTATCCTTCCCATCCCCTCATGGTTGGGTCTGCAGCCACCATGACCCAGACTGTTAACGTGTGGTTCATGAGCTTAGTGCAACATACCCCACTCTTGATAATTGTGCATGCATGATTGGCTCTGAATAGTCAACTAAAACTGACCAAGGATTTGGTCAACTAAAGTCAAACAATTGAGCCAATACTAAACCAAGGAGTACAGAGATTCTCCGGGTCGTTAAGTCCCGACGAGGTGTGAATGGTATTAAAACGACTTGTGATCGGGTGATTTTGAATGGAAAAGGGTTATGAGTGAGTGAATGATGGAAATATAAAAGGAAATGACTTAAATATACTATATTAATGAAAACGTTAAACCAAATTACTTAAAACGTATTTAAAACTAAAACGCGTACGTTTAAATTAAATTTACGTAAGGGAACGAAATAAAAAGTGAATTCTTAGCAATATTAATCCCACGGATGTGAAAATTATATTTCTAGAATCCAGATGATAAAAGAAAATTTTAGAAATAAGAAAATTATTTATTTGACCTTTTAATTATTTATAATTAATTAATTACTAATTAAACTAGATTAAATCAAAATAAATACTAAACTAATTTAAATAAATCTGAAATTTTTTTCTATAAATACTTAATACTATTATTAAACTAGAAAAATCATAAAAGTGATGGCAAGCTTATAAATAAGCTGGAAAATAAGTTAAAAAGGTTTAATAAGCAAATGGAAAATGTTCTAGTTTAAAAATAAAAGGGAAAACATTAAACACCAAGAACACTATAGCCCAGATGGTGCTTGCCTTTGGCGTGGGGTCTGGGTATGGTGAACCAAATGACCAGGGTTCAAGTCCCACTAGCACCACTTTTTGCCAAACATTTTATTTTTGATTTTTTTCTTTTGCAAAAACTAATTTAACAATAAAAACAAGAAACTTTAACAAACACAACTTTTTTAGGAATCAAAAATAAGCACTGTGGATGCTTATTGGCTCCACAGTAAGCTTATATAAGCTAAAAAGGACTTTTGAAAATGAAAAAAAAAGGCTTCTAACAAGCTACCAACTACAAACCAAAACTAAAATAAGCCAAGGACAGATGAAACGACTATAAGAGTAGCCAAAGAAAAGAGAAAAGCAAAAAGATTAAGCCACAAAGTTGGAATAAGCAATTCCAAATGTCACAGACCCAACAGGTCACAAGGCTAAGTTGCAGGGGTATTTTAGCTTATCAAATAAGCTGCAAACTCCAAACAAACCCCTGAACCAACAAGATGAGCTTATTAGCTTTCCAAAAAGCTAAAAGACACAAGATGGGGCCTACTGAGAAGATCAGAAAGAGCTTATGAATGTCCTCTCATACACTGACTTATCAGTGTAGTGACCATGATGAATCAACATATAAGGCCACAAATAAGCAGATATATAAGCACTGAGATGAAAAATAAGAACTAGCATAGAGAAATGGCACAACAAGCTTCTAAAAACAACAAACACAACAGGCTAAGTTGCACTAAAGAACAATGGAGAAGCTTATGAAATCAAACTGAAACAAGCTTGTACCCTGGTACAGGGCATATGCTTGCTCTGCAGGCCACTTTAAGCACTAATTAAGCACTCAAATAAAAATCTAAAAATTAATCTAAAAATAGTACGACAAACACAAGCTAGCAAGTAACAATTTCCCAAAAGCTTAGAAGCTAAAATTAAAAAATTAGATCAAGAAAGATCTCAACATTTTGAGAAAAACTGAGGACATGCAACTTTTGACTTTTATAAAAATGATCCTATTTTGACTTTCATGAACTTTGGATTAATCCTAATCACTAAACATGATGTTATAAGTAAAATTGAGACTGATTTAAGCTAATTATCCAACTAATGCATCAAATTCTATGATTTAGAAATCCTAAAACCTAACAGTTAAAGAAAAAATGAGAAGTGCAAATATATTTTGACTTTTTAATAAAAGGACTGTGGTTTTTATGTTTCAAATACTCTAATAGGACCTAATAGAAGCTATCTAAACAAACTTTAGCTACTGACAAACATGTGAACACATTAACACAAGCAAATCCAAATACCCCTTATGATTGACTGATTTGGTTTTAAAGATGCAAAGGATGATTAACAATTATACTATTGATGCAGATGAGCTAATTGACCTATAATGAACTTATGAAAGCTAAAATTATCAGCAAATGAGTACAACAACAAGCTAAACAGATAATCTATGAAAAGCATAAAAATAACTAAAAAAAAATGCAAGTAACTAGCACAACTATGAGATTCAACAAACAAGCAACTATTACTAAGCAAAGATCAAACTCAAATAACACCAAATAAGCACAGAACACTGAATAGCAATAAAGATAAGCAATGAATAGCTATGCTACAGTAGAAAGCTGAGAATTGCTCACAAATGGATATGAGAGCTCAAAACCAAGCACAACTACCAAACCTTTGTCCTATTTGTCTCCCCTTTGAAAGACCCACAAAAAAATTTGACTTTC
>LBNU01019513.1:52135-62203 GCA_014162995.1 Artemisia annua
GACCAAAGATGCATTTTCCAAAATTTGACAAACTTTCAGGGACCAAATATGTCACTTTTTGAAACTCGAGGGACTAGACTTGACATTTATGCAAACTTTATTGTTTTTCAATTATTTTCAATCCTTTTGCATTTGAAATACTCAAAAACACATTTCAATGATATTTGTAAAATTTATATGGTCATTTGTGTGCTTTTGGTCGTTTTTGTGGGTTTAAACAATGTAAAATATATGTGTATTTAGACACATATCAATGCATCACAATTATCACACACACACAACATTTTCCTAGATGGGTGTAACAACGGAGCCCAGGGAACTTGTATTCACTAACACTTAAACCTATGACTCTCACTCAACACCTAGTGTTGACCTTTTTAAGCATGTATCCTAGGTTTATCATTATTACGGAGATATGGCAGAAGGTGGCACTGAACTTGGAGGACTTTCAAACCGGATATCATTCAAACACAACATATCACTTAGACTTTGGGACCTCATCAATAGTAAAAGTAAATCTTTTACCATAAAAACTCTGATAATTAAATGAATGATAACTAAATTTCTATAAACGTCTCTTTTTGAGTCATTTTCTATTACTGTAACTGTGATTCCATGAAAGAATACCCCAACCCTAAATCCGCTGCAAACTGTAAAAATGGGGGTGTGACAAATTGGTATTAGAGCATCAGTTGTAGAGAACAAGGTCAAAACCTAAACTACAACTATTTTTCCTAAACCCGAGAAAGTCCTCAGTGCCCCTGCCATCCTCCGTAACCATATGTGCTAAGGTTAGTATAGTAATTGCCTGCTTAACTGCTAAATGATTTACAATATTTTTACTATTATTTAGTTATGTCTACTCCCCGCTACTCTACCCCCGTCTCATCTAGTTTACATCCGGAGAATGTCCCTTCCTCTCCGAATGTACTAGATTATCCCTCTAAACCATACCTTCCCGATTCTTTAGAAGACTCTAGGAATAGTTTAGATATACCTTCACCCTTAGGTTTTACACCTTTCATAGATAACCTACACTTAAAACACTTAAGAGATTTCTATGCTAAGGCATCACCTATTACTCCCCTAAACCCTATTTTACACCCACCATTCCCCACTCCTAGATTAGAACCACATGGTTTCTTTCTCCCTAGAGAACCATGTATACCTAGAAACCCTATCCCTGCATATACCCCTAGATATGAACTTAGGCAACCCTATACTTTAGCACCTATACCTCACTTAGTAAACCCTCCCATTTCATCTTGGAAAGATGAATTTGGAGAAAACCCCACTAGGACAACTTTAGAAAATCAAGAAAATCAGTTAGAGGAAATTTTAAATAACTTAGATGAAATTTTCCTTGACCTTCTTGAGAAGATAGGAAAAGGTCATGATAATAACCTAGGTAATCAACCTGACTATAGTAGTTTAAGAAATACCCTACAAGAAACCCGTTAAGGTAGCTAAAATACAGAAAAACCAAATGAGACACCACCATAAGATAGCCTTTGCCCGTTTTAGGATTTGTACTTTAGAAAAGATGATTAATGATGATGAGGAATGTCATCAATCAAAGCTAGAAAACACCATAAACCCAAACTCTTAGAATTAGGAAAACCTTAGAAACCCCTAAGTAATATGCCTTTTATAGCCTTACGAGTTATGCCTTAGAATAATTAGTGCCTATAGGATATGTAAGATAGGAAATCAATAACATAAGTTAGGTTTTAGAAACTACCTGGTGCCCCTCAATTAGGATAATTTAGATAAACTAGATTTAGGTATGCCTCTTCTCACCTTAGGTCATCCCTAACCCTATAGTAACCCCTAGGAGTATAGACTTACCCCATAAAATATGACAAGTTAGGTACTTGTTATAACCTACCCCGAACCCTTACCTCTAGGAAATTAGGAAAACTACCCCGATGCCTTAGATTCATAGATTCTCAAAACTGTTTTAAACTCCCCTCGTACTTCCTCCCTTCTTAAAACCCAATACCTTCAAACACTCCCCCTATCAATGGTGAGAATTTTTATTCTACATCATAGAGATCTGAATTCTTTCTCCTCTGATCTCTAAATCCTCACTACTTCCTTAGCTTTCTTAAGCTATCTTTCCCCTAGTTAGAGAATCTACCCCTAACTATCCCATATGCAAATATATGATAGTCATATATAAGCATATTCCTATCCTTTCCCTCTTTACTTCCTTACATTACTATGATTCCCGAGTTAGTTTTCCCCTCCCCTCTTAGTAAAACCCGAACCATACTCTTTAGGATTCCCGTACTTGAGGTTAGAAAATGACTTTAGGATATCCCTAGAAAACATAAGCTTAAGTATAGAATACCTTAGATCACTAAGATAGCCTATCTAAGAAACCCTCGAGGAAATAGGAAAAATAGGATTTAATTTAAGAACTTTATCGAGGACATTAGAACTAGAACACAGATTAGATATAAAGAATTTTAGGAAAAACAAAGGATTAAATAATAAACCTCCACCTTAAGCCTTTAAACCCCTAGTTTAGGATAGGCACATTAGCAAGTTTCTACCATATAGGCACATTAGCAAGCTTCTACCATATAGGAATAAGTCGTTTTTAAGGTCATAACTTGCCCCTACCTAGTCCCTTAGGATACCCATATATATATTTCGAGGATCTTAGAAAATTGAATCCCTAGAAAACAACTAAGAAACCTTAATGGATCTAATTAGTGGTTTATAAACTTAAGGCCCTTACTTATAGAAACTAGGAAAATTTATTTAAGAATATTAAAACTACCTAGATTTGAGGTTTCATAGGTTACACATTAGGAAATCTACTTAAAAGATACCATGGATATGACCCTAACTGGTTTCAAGTACCTAGGAATAGTAATACTTATAGTAATAGTGATACTATTAATAATAGACAACTTAGGACAAAAGAGGAAACCCGAAACTTTGCCTAAGAATAAGGATACTCCTAGTAAACCCTTAGGAAAGAAACCACCTAAACCTTCTCCCACTTTAGAACCCTCTACTTCGATAGAACCAAACACATCACCCTTAGAAGTTTAGGACTAGTTAGGAAAACTAGAAGAACCTTAGGGGGAAAACAAATCTTGGAGGAATCTAGTAAATCTAAAAATTCCATTAGGATACTATCTTTACATGTATCCTATACTTTTACTCCTCCGTTTAATCTTATTCTTCCGTTTTAAACCCTATCCTCCCGTTTCCCCTCATCCTTCCATTCAAATCTCACTCTCCCGCATTCCTACTCTACCGTTTAATCCTACTCTCCGTTTAAACCCACTCCTTCGTTATCTCTCACTCCTTCATAACTTCCTATTTCATCCCTTGCCTTCCCTCCTTTCTCTTCACTATTTCCTATAAAATCCACTTTTCCACTTTCATCCATCCTTTCGTCCCTCCGTCATTTTTCACTCTATTTTTCCTACTCTATATTCTCTCCCTACCCCATCCTAAATTAGAACTTGTATTTCTCGTCATATCGCAAGATTCTATTAGTTAGATCTTGTAAGAATATCTATGCCGAACTTTAATCCTTATTATATTCGGCTATGATATTATACTGTCTCGCCTTGCAAAAGTTGCATGAATGAGATAACGTCCGTCACCCTAGTCATAACATGATATGACTACCAGGTGACTAGTTGCTCAACAGAGAGGTTGGAGAACTGGTCACCATGACTAGAACTCGTTTCCACCATGACTAGAACTTGTTCCTACCATGGCTAGAACTTGTCCCTATCATGGCTAGTATTTGTCTCCACCATGACTTGAACTTGTTTCCACCATGACTGGAATTTGTCTCCAAAACATTCTTGGACCATATTTCCTTAAATGTGGACCACATTTTCCGTTTCCCGCCTATACTACTTAAGGACGACTTATGATGACTATTCTATTAAAATGAATTAGGATTCTCTTTCATTTTAAGAAGAAAGTTATAAATCAAATGGATCATGAATTTATAAACTTTTGCTTACAAGAATTGGGACGCCTTTACTTGTAAGTAATGAGAAATAAACAAATGAGACCAAGTATCTGGCACATGTACAAACAATTCCTACTCCGTTTGTACAACTCACTTCTTCCTCTTACCTTTCTCGACTCATTCTTTTCCCTACTCCTACGTTCATCAAAATCTCGGGATGAGATTTCTTCTAAGGGGGTAAGACTATAACAACCCACAAAATCTCATCACTATCGTTCCCATTACAAATACCTATAGTAAGTATTTCACATGTAAATTTTTGCTTTTTATGTGCATTCATTACTTGCATGACTCTCTAGACCTACTCACGTATCCACACAAGCCAAATAACTCAACACTCACACCCTATAAACCCCTGGTATGTTAAGCATATGATCACAACAACACCACAATAAGTAATTTACCAATCTAACACACTAAACATACCACAAAACCATAGCAAACCCTAATTAAGCCCTAATTTGGTCTATGTGCTTACTAAACCCTATATGCTTAACTACACTAGTTTGAAATTGTCCAAGGCTTAAGTATGAGTTACATTAGGAACATTAGGATACCTTCGGACCCTTAGGCACTAGTACAACCCATTAGAACTTAGGTAGAAGTCCCTTAGGCACAAAACCATAACTAGGTTATACTTCCCGGAAACTAGGTCAAACCTTCCCAAAACTTTCCCATAAGCTACCACCACTTAGTATAAGCTTCTTAGGACTTAGGATTAGTCACTAAACACTCATAGTACCCTAACCTAGACACTAAACCCTAAGCTAGACCATGAACTCACTCTAGGCAAAACTAGGTCAAAACTAAACCTAAACCTTAGAACTAAGCTACCATAGCACCTCTAAACTAGCAACCAAGCACCCTAGCACCTTCCCCTAACCTACCTAGCACCATAGCACCTCTAAGCACCCACACAAGTAGGTGCATCACCTATTTGTCACCACCTTCTCCCCACGATTCCATCTTCTCCACATAAACCCTAAACCGACTCCATAACCGCCTCTAGCTACTTGTAGCTCGTCCTCATCACCCTATAGCTTCACCAAATCACCATCTAGCTCTGCTTACTCACCCCTCCCCCTCCTCGATACCACACCACCCCATTTCTTGCTCGCTACTCATAACGAGCCTATAAATACCCCCGTACCCTTCATCACTTCAAACCACACCATCACACTTCTATACCTCACACATTATGTAGTTAGTAGTATTATTAGGACCCTAGTAGCCTTAGAAGTCGAGTACTAGAGACCTTGCATGCTTGTCGAGTCATATTTGCCCTAGAAAACCCTAAAACCCCTCGCTACACCTTAGCTGGTCTTGTAAGCTTTCTATACTTGTTCTATTAGCTTAATTTCAGTACTAGGATAGATATTAGGTGCCTTAGATCCCATTAGGACCCTTGCCTATGCCTTGGTCATAATCATTTGCTAGTTTTCTTTTTAAAACCCTAATTATAGACTAAACCCTAATTATAAGCTATAATTCCTTTCCATAAGCCATAAGTTAGTTTATATAACTTAGATAAGCTAATATTAGTTAAACATAAGCTAGGAAACCTTTTTGTTTCATAAAAATATAGTTTGCATGGAATTAGGACTAGTTTTGCAAAGGTTTCCATGCATAGGGGTATATATGGTAATTTTCTGAAAATATTAAGTCTTGGGACTATTTTTGACATTTCTTAGAAGTTATAAGTATAAGGACCCTTTTTTCAAAGTTATAAAACCCTAGGATAAAAAGTTAAATAGTTATAAACTAATAAGGACTAGTTTTGCAAAAGTTATAAAGTTAAGGGTATAAATGGTAAATATAGAAAACTTATAAGTCCAAGGGTCATTTCTGTCATTTTCCTAAAATATATAAGTATAGGGACAAATTGTGTTAAATATAGATAGTTATAAGTATAAATAATATAAGTATTATAAGTTTAGGGTAGATTTTGTAAATATATTAAACTATAAGGGTATAAAGTAAAAATATTAAAGTTAGAAGCATAGCACAATACTAGGGAGCTTCATGTGAGGAGTACTATGTGGATATTTCGTTTTGACGAGTTTGTTGGGTTTACGATTTAAAGTGCCCTGGCTCCTCAAACGATTATTGCATATACTTCTGAATTATGATGCCCCGAACGGTGTTATGTTATAACTAAACCCTAAATAACAACATAACTCAATAGTAGGGAACTTCATGTAAGGAGTATTAACTTCTGAATTATGATGGCCCGAACGGTATTATGTTAATAACATAATACAATAGTAGGGAGCTTCATGTGAGGAGTCTTATACTTCTGAATTGTGATGGCCCGAACGATGTTCTATTATATCTAAAACTCTAAGAACCCTAAGAATAATTACTTAAAGAAACTTAAACTAAATAACCAAAGCTTGACATAAATCCACAAACTACAACGACATCAGGATACGTGAGTAAGGCAGTCTAGTTTCCAAGTCACTTTTTGCATCAATAAGATTTCCCTAAGCCCAGGTGAGTTCATAGCCTCACACTCTTTTTCCGTGAGTTCATAGCCTCACTCTTTTCTAAATGCTTTACAAATCCTGTGAGGGGGATACGTGCTACTTGCTTTACTTAAAACCGAACACAAGTCTTTTTCTTTGGTTGTTGCACGAGTAAACTATCTGCCACCACTACATAACTAAAATTCATGAATCTAATTGTTTGGGATATTTTACCCAAGCGAACGCGAATATAGTTGATAGATCTATTGGAGTTTGACAACTCCCGTTGATACTACATCTTTTTGGATGGTATTAATAAGTACTATATTTGAACCCTCTAAAGGATTAACTTTGGCAAAGTTATCCTTCCCATCCCCTCATGGTTGGGTCTGCAGCCACCATGACCCGGATTGTTAACGTGTGGTTCATGAGCTTAGCGCAACATACCCCACTCTTGATAATTGTGCATGCATCACAATTATCACACACACACAACATTTTCCCAGATGGGTGTAACAACGGAGCCCAGGGAACTTGTATTCACTAACACTTAAACCTATGACTCTCACTCAACACCTAGTGTTGACCTTTTTAAGCATGTATCCTAGGTTTATCATTATTACGGAGATATGGCAGAAGGTGGCACTGAAATTGGAGGACTTTTAAACTGGTTATCATTCAAACATACATATCACTTAGACTTTGGGACCTCATCAATAGTAAAAGTCAATCTAAACTCTGATAATTAAATGAATGATAACTAAATATCTATAAATGTCTCTTTTTGAGTCGTATTCTATTACTGTAACTGTGATTCCATGAGGTAATACCTCAACCCTAAATCCACTGCGAACTGTGAAAATGTGGGTGTTACACTAATGATCATATTTTTCGAAATGATATTAACTCTTTTGATGGAACTATTGAAAAAGAGAAGCCACCTCCCTGCATGATGGGTTTAGATGTGATAGACGAGTTAAACGTTTATGAAATTAAAACTCGAAAAGAGGTTGTTGGGTATTATAGATTTGATGATACAAAACAAGAAGAATGAAACATGAAGGGCTTGAAGTGACAAGAAGGGAAACTACAAAAAGATGGAGGATTTGGAAGATTCTAGAAGAATATTTAGTTTCCTAATTATATTATAATTGTCTTTCTTGTAAACCCTAATCCTCTAGTATATAAAGAGGACATAGGTCATTAGTTTAATAGTACGTACAAGATGTAAACACCAAAGGTGTGTGTGTGTGGAAACCTAGGCGTAGGGATTTGGGAAAACGCGTAGGGTTAGTGGTTAGTTAGTTGGTACAGCCTCAAGGTCGTTCTACCTTGATCAAGTAGAATTGGGGCTGTTAATGATTGTTTATTAGTGTTAGAGATTATGAATGTAAAACCTTGTTCATAATAATATTGATTCTATGTTTGAATATTCCGCCTTCATTATTATGTGTTCCTAGATATAATATTAGACCTAGTCTAAGAGCTACAACTATCTTATCAATTGGTATCAGAGACTGGGGCTCTCGATATCTAGGGTTGTACAAGGTTTACTGTTGTCGAAGAGAGCAGAGTTGAAGAATAAGTGATTTGTCGTGTTTGATCTTTTGAAGAGATTGATTTTAAATCGATCATGATTGGCTGATTTTCAATGGATTGGATTAGTGGGTCGGTTATTCACATCATTGGGAACGGTGGATTGAATTCTAATTGGTATCTTCATATGTTTGTCGTCTGGTACTATTTTTGATTGGCTAATCCTTGAACTACAAATTAATGTGTCGGCAATTATGGATCATGGTTGGTCGATGATAGTGCATGTGGTTGTTTATTGTCGATGCTATTTTATCTTTTGGATGATGTTATTGGTTGATTGAGAGGAGTGGTAGCATACAAGTTTGGAGATAAAGTAAGATTGTGTTTTCGTGATGTGGCGACAAAACTGGTGTCGAATTAGTTCTCATCATCACATGGATCTGTTGAGGATTTCATTATTAACCTAGTACTTTTTGATTGGAAGCATACAGTTTATTTATTTGATCATGTCGTCTTGTGCATGGTTGAATTTAGAGTTCATTAAATTTGTGTCGGTGGAAAAGTACTTAAAGGTTTTTAAAGGCTAGGATAATCCTACAATGAAAGAGGTTTGTTGTTTAGTGATTGGAAGACTATTATTTGCTTCTGATCTAGCACATGTGGCTGTCGATGATAGTCAGTATATGGAGTTCATTAGACTTGTACAATTGAAATTAGTGGATTTGAATATTGTCTTTGTCATTAGTAGCAGCAGCCACGACAATAGGATATTTGTTTTTCTATTGCTGCTGTTCACTAAAGTTCTCATAGTGCAATTGGAAGAGGTAACGTACTGCTATATTTTTCAACGTACTGCTTCTACTTCAAAGTACTGCTAGCTTCTCCAAAGTACTGCTTATACAACGTACTGTTTCAAAGTACTGCTCCATTATTCAAAGTACTGCTTGTTGGATATTCAAAGTACTGCTATGTCCAAACTGCTGCTCGTTATATTTTTCAAAGTACTCCTTGCCGAATGCAAGGTGCTGCTGCTCGTTTGAAAGAACTGTTGCGTGTCTCATTGCAAAGTACTGCTACAAGATACTTTATGGAGACGAGTCAAGAGCTTTATGGTTTAATATATATGCATGGTTTACGAGCAGTAAGGGGAAGTACTTATGCTTAGATCGAGATAAGTTTGATTGGTTTTGGATTACACACACAAAAGGTTATTTGGTACACACACCCAGGAAGAAGTTTTTGTTCTTAAAGGTTTTTAAAAGGCTCGTATTTGGTTCTTATGGATTAATTGATTACGAAGAAGGTTGAATATCATTTATTTGATGTTGTAGTTGAGTTTCACAGGTTTGTGTTCTTATCATATAGCTTGATGAATCTAGCAATGTGTGATTTTTCTTATGATGCTCTATGCACACATTGGCTATCACTTAAAGGAGTTACATTGTAGTGCTCAGTGTCTCATATTAGTTGAGGATTTTGTCAAGGGATTGCGGTCTACTTATATTTATGGTTTTGTATAAGTATGGAGTTCCGTGGATAGTACAAGATTTAAGACGCAAGTTTGGGAAATTCTACTTTTTTCATCAAATTCGTTATACACGGTTTTCTTCACAAGTAATCATTACAAGGAGCTTACAGAATTGAAGATTCAAGAGATGGTAAACATATTGGTTTCAGGGGAAGCTTATTGATTAAATGTTCAACCATCTACATGCACCACTCAATGGGAAGTTTTTACTGTTTACATTCGTTCTCTATTTGTTGATAACAAAAAGGGGAAGAAATCTTGGAGTGGCATAGCATAGCTTTAGAGGAAGACAAGATTGTTTCATTCATGGCGAGATTTAATTATCTCAATTTCTCTACTTCGTCTAGGGAAGTTCGTACAAGATTCGTGGTTGTTTTGTTACCATCAAATAGGGGAAGATTGTTGGGTATTATAGATTTGATGATACAAAACAAGAAGAATGAAACATGAAGGGCTTGAAGTGACAAGAAGGGAAACTACAAAAAGATGGAGGATTTGGAAGATTCTAGAAGAATATTTAGTTTCCTAAT
>LBNU01019513.1:62210-73879 GCA_014162995.1 Artemisia annua
AGGTCATTAGTAATAGAACTAATCACAATCTTGCCGGCTCGCAACCGGATGTTTGGGATTGTTTTTAAATAAAAGCCGTTAGGACTGGGGTTTGGCAAATAATGAATAATAAATTCATCAATAATAATAATAATAATAATAATCCAAATCCATAAAAGTTTTTCTTACATCTTTGCCGGTTAGCAGCCGATTTGTTGACTTCAAAAAGGCAGAGGAAATGTCCAAGCGTCATTAATTAGACTCATACATTTGGCCGGTTCGCCAGCGGATGTTGTTGGATTTTATAAAAATGGCAAGGACAAATTTATAGTGGCTTGAAAAAAAAAAAAAAAAAAAAAAAAAAAAAAAAAAAAAAAAAAATATGCCAAAACCTTTGACTCCGGGGGGTTCCTAATAAAAGCTTCTGTCTCTGGAATCGTAGGAATGAGTGTTTTCGGTCGGCCCAATAAAAAAAGGGATACTCCTTCAAAAATCGTTGTTAAATCAGGACCTTGATTGTGGACCTCATTTTGTATTTTGCAACGGTTCCTTGCGAGAAAGGATTAGAAACTACTTAGCGTCTAATTTAGTATCTTTATCGCGACTAAAATCAGTTATCGGAAACGGAAAGAATATGAAGAAATTCATTTCTCACCAAAAATAAAATAATGAGGGAAAAATACGGAAAAATGGGAGCGAGAAGTTATTACACAAGTAACTACCATTGAGTAGCGTTAGCCATCTAACTTGAAGTAAGGCTGTGATCTCGTTTTTAAGCTTTAAGTTTGGAACTGTGAAAAATTCCAAGGATGACGAATCTTATCCGTATGGCAGTCTCTTATGAGATGTGTTTCTACTTTTTTGACCCTAAAACGTTTATGGCAAAACATAATGAAAGTCAACATTACCGTCGCAAGAGATGGAAAGTTATGAAAATATAAAATACAAAGATAGTAGTGTAAGATTAGGTAAGTTAAATAAAATGGGTAAACGGGGGCGTTTTAGGAATAGAATGATTTCGTCTATCTCTTTTGAACGTTTTTTGCTCCTATTCAAAGTTAGTTAAAGAGGTTTCTAACTTATTTTATCTCAAAAGCGGACGTGATCTTACATGCGTGAGGACACGGCATACCTTAAGTCGGGGGGGATTTGGTATGTTGGTATTTTCACATACCTTTTTATTACCAGAAACACCGGACCAAATTAACAAAAATAGACCCATTAAATTGGCCAAAATACTTGTGTTTTTGTTGTTTCTGGATGTGCATGGCATTGGATATGTATAAGAAAAGGACGAAAATTTCACAAGAACAACATGACAAAACGAGCACGGGCATTTGAAAAGTGTCAAAAAGCCGGGGAGGGGGGAAAAGCTATATAGGTCAAAGTCAAGCTCACAAAAGTCCATTTAAAGTCCTCAAATTTCATTTAAAATGGGCAAGATTAGCCCTTTGAAGTTAAAGGTTTTTGGAGAAAGTACACATTTGGTCCTTTAACTTCAAAGATTGGCAAAAATGGGTCCTTTTGAAGAAGTATTTGATTGATGGTGAACCAACAGGTGGGGGCCCCTTAGCAATCTAATAATGTCAACAAAGGTCCTTTGGATATTATTTATGAAGAATGACAGCATTGGTCCTCATAATTTTCAGAAGTTACAAACTTGGTCCCTTGGCTAATACTTATAACACAACCGGAATCCTACTTACACCCTAAACCCAAAAACCCACTTAACCCATTTCAACCTTTTAATTTACCTATAAACTCATTAAACCCTTATAAAAAACCCCCAGGCCCAACAATTAACACAAGCCCACAAACCATCCCTCCTATTACCCGACCCACCAAGTTAAAACAAAACAATAAATAACCCCTGGCGCCATTTTACTGTTCTCTCCTTCACCAGTTACCCCGTTGCCACATCACTTTCACCAAAGATCCTTAGTTACGAGGTTTTAAACCTTTTCCAGAAGGTCTGACAAAGTCAGAGGATGTCGACATCTTTCCCTACACGTTTGGCGAATTTGAAGCTCTCCTTATTTGGTCTCAAGGCAACGGTGTGGAATTGAAGATAAGGTGCCTCAAACGGCTATTGAATGAAGTGGGGATGGACAACATTTGTCGATAAGGATTCGAAGATATGGTGGGGCCAGAAAAGAGCTTCTGCGACCCTTCTGCCAAAACCCTAGCTCAGTCCCCTGCTGTAGTATATAGATCCCCTGTCTCATAAGTTATTTGTGTTAGTTTTAAGTAATGTAATCTGCTATTTTTATTTTCTCAGATGTAATTACAAGTTTTATAATAAAAGTTATTTAGTTTCAAGTTTTTAATCATGTTCAATATAGTTAGTTAAATTACGATTTTAGTTTTAACCTTGTTTAAATAGTTTATTTTCTGTTTACAGAGCTTTCTTTTAGTCAAGTTATAAGTCTTTTATAAACTCAAATTAGTATACTCAGTTCACCTTTCAAGAAAATACAAAAAAAATAAGAAAACCCATAAAAAAACCAAAAAGATGTTTACTTTTCTAAAATCCAGCTTACATCTAAGCTTTTTCCTAGTTTAGTATTCCTTATATCAGCTTTCATAGCTTTTGTAAGGTTGTTAGTAGTTGAGTCATTCAAAATCTCAAAAACAAAAGAAAAGTCAACTGTGGTCAACTGTGGGTGTTCATCATTGGAGCTGGGTGTATTTGGCAGTTCAAAGGGAGAAAGGGAAGCCTTTGGCCTGTCTAGAGACAGGCTAGCTTAGTGAACCCCCTCAATTGTGGCTGAGGGGGATGCCTTTGTGAGTCCTTTCTTCATTTAAATTCCCCTAAATTCATTTCTAGTGTAATCTGTTAAGTAGCTTGTTATTTGTTTGAAATCTGCTTAAATTAGTGTAATCTCAGTGTGATTTAGTTTATTATTTGTGTTTAAGGTATGCTTATGTAAGATGTTAGAGTTACTATGTCTTAACTGTTTTGGTTTAGTCTAGGTTGCTAGATCTAGTTCTTGTGGTTCTGTGTGGGAATTTATTGCTCATTAGGTGTTAAAATACTTTACTTAATCTGTAGGGGTCATAAAATCAGTAAGTTTAGAGTAGAATATTAAAGTTGTAGTGTAAAAATCAAGTTTAAGGGGTGTTTGGATTATGTATGTGTTGACTGTTCTTGTTGTTTTCTGCTAGTGTTTTCTGCACTACTCAATCACATTAGACATATATAGGACAGGTTAGGCATAAAATTCATAGGTAACAAGCCAAAAGTCAAATTTTGCTTATTTGCTCAATATTGTGCTAATTAGTGTTCTTGTGAATTTGCCATTTTGGATTCTGTTAGTTTTAGGATAGGTTTAAGTTAATCAAGTGATTAGGTATCTTAATATTGCATGTTGGTTTAGAATCAATCTGTAGAAACTCACTTTGGTCAAATTAATATAGCACACAAAAAAGTCAACTGCTGCAGTCATACAGTTGCTACAGTGGTCTGAATCAAGGTCAAATTGGACTTCAATTGGCTTGTAAGAATTAGGGCTTTTGTGTTTTTTGTGTTCTCTGCTTGGTAATGTAACTTTTGCCCCCTTAATCTTCTATAAATTGGCTTGTGTGACTGCTTATTTAAAAGCTTAAAGTAGGGACCTGAGCCATCATTTCTGTCTTTATATCATCAACTGCAATCTTGCTTATTTGCTAAGTTCTTGAGATTATTTGAGTGATATTGGTTGTTTTAAGTTTGTTGTTGCATATTCCATTGTTTCTGAGCTTATTTTAGTCATTAGTGCTTATTTGCTCACCAATAGTGCTTATTTTGCAAAATTTTACAACTGTTTTGGTGATTCTGAGTTTTACATGATCATAAATGGGTTGATTTGAGGTTATTTGAGCTTAAGGACTCCTCTGAGTTCATTGTCTATAGTTTTCATTCAAGTGCTTATTTATAAGCACTTAAATAAGCTGTAATAAGCTCAAATAAGCACTTTTCTGCTTATTTTGGAAAAAGTTTTTAACTCAGAATCTTTTAAACATTAATTTAGAATTTCCATAATTTTCTTAGATTTATTTGAATCTTTTTACTATTTATTTTCTATTTTCTTAGATTTTTAATCATTTAAAATTACTTTTTATCATTTTTAATTAATAATAAATCAGAAAATGCAAAAATAAATCTAGTTCTTTTTCCAAAAATTATTTTTGATTATTTAGGATTTTTAGGAATTTTGTTGAATTTTTCTAATTAATTTTCACAAAAGTCACCTTTAATTTACGTTTTAATTTTTACGTATTTAATTACTTTTAATTAAAGAAAAGTAACACAAAAATATTTTTAATTCATTTATAAGTTTTTAATTTCATTTAGTATTTCATAAAATTTAGTTTTATCCCGTATCCCTTTTAATTTTATTAGTTGCCTTTAAATCTCGGGAATAGCCCGGGATTCGCGTTAATTACATTTAATTTCACGTTTTAATTAGTGTGTTTTAATTACGTGTGTTATTTACGAATTTCCTTAATTTTAGTTTTAATTTTTTTTTTAAGTTTTTAAAAATCAAACATTCCTTTTATTTCACTTTTTTCCTTACAACAATTCCATAATCGATAAGAACGGTTCCATTCACCTTCACACGGATACGACCCGGGTATCTTCTTATTATTCGTTGAGAAATTTACTTGGATAATATACTTATTACCATTAAACGACCTAAACCAAACCACTTTCTTTCGACCGCTAACAGATTCTTTTGATGATTTAAGCATGTAGAAGGTTCTTCCATTTGGTTTTTGAGGTTAGATGCTTTTGATGTTGATCTTGGACAATTATTTTGATTCTTTGGGAAGGACTCTTTCGCTTCAGGTATCCGACGTGTACGTTTGACGAAAAAAAATTATTAAAACGTAGTCGGAGTTTTTCAAGCTCTGTTCATCATTGGTTCATTACGCTTCGCGAAGTAAGGCAAGCATAAAGAGCTGTCCTGAGAAACATCTAGTCAATTCATATTTCTGTTGTCTAGGGTGACTGGTTTGAACTTTTTTGAGGCACTCATCCAAATTGACCTTTGCAGTGCGCAAAACTGATGAATTGTAGAAGTGGGTTCCGGAAACTGAAGTTAGACTTTCGTAGTATTCTTTGCATAGGATGACCAAAAGAATATCCCTGACGACCCGACAAGAAATCTTCAGGTAATTCTGGAGCTTGTTGAATCAAATGCGAAGATTAGTCTTGCCAAAGGGACAACATTGTAGGTCAGCTGGAACTACTTCACCAAGTGTCATTAGTGGAAATTCTGTGCAGGTGCATTTTGAGCTTGTTGTTGTGTTTAGCCAATTTGTGAAACTGAAAATGTAATGCATAAGTCCAAACATTCAAACTTGTTAGTTTGTTTAGTTAACGTACGGAGTTTGAAACTTAAGACCATTCATTTTCATTTTGCATTGAGTTTTATTAAGTTCGTGAGATGTTGTATATAACGATGACAATTGGGGCGTAACTAAGAAGTACAAGCACTACATAAGCATGTTTTTGAGCAAGTAAAGTGCATCTAAAAGTTACACAACCATTAAAACATCCAAACTTAAGTTAAACACTGATCACACACACATATCAATTTACAAGTTCACAAGATTACAACTTCAAATTTAAGAAAGTTTACAAGGTATTTACAAAACATTTAAAAATTAGTCTAAGTTAAATTCTCGACAACTTGCAAAATCCATGTTCTCGACAAACTCTTCAATCATTGATCTTCGACAAAACATTTGTTTATTGAATCGATCTCGTAACTTTCAATTACTTGAAGGTATGCGCATAATTGGTCAAATCAAATGTTTCTCGATAACTCTGAAAGGATTGCGATATTTCACTGTTCCACTTTATTAATTCATTTGTTAGAATTTTTTGGATTTCGGAAAACTTCAAGGATCTCGATAAATTTTTCTTCGAAAATCTTGACAATTATAAAAGATCTCGATAACCAGTAGATATACGATGATGAAGTATCAGATCTAACATATACAAAAAGATTTATCTGACTCGCACCCTCACTCTTGCGATACTGTTTGATCTGATAAAATAATCTGTATAATCACTCTGAATTTCCGAGATCTTATGTAGACATACGTTTGTTGAAATTTGTTGTTTCCTGTTACCAGAAACGTAAATCATAAGCGTATCATGAACAGTGTATATGCTCTTCAATTCTATGTTATCTCATTCTCAATATACCCGCAGTCTAATATTTTGAAAGATTTATTAATTTGTCTTAATTTTTGTTTTTGAACCTCATGATATTATTTCTCTAAAAGATCCAAGTGTTATGTGTATTGACTCGATTATAGTGACATGAGATAAGATGTATAAAATGATATTTCATGCAATTTTCAACGGGCAGTAACATTCGAGCAAGTCCAAAATTGCATCCAATTATACTCCTAAACACAATATATCTTGGTCGAACTAAGATTGAATGAACACCCAAACCTTAGTATAGAAACCCCATAGAGGACTTTTGTAAACAAGGTCCGGCTCAATTGGTATTCCAGTACCCACAAAATTATATATCTAGTACACAACGTAGCACTCAATGTGACAAATCTATCAGAATCCTGTGTAGCATAAAAGATTACCGGGTAAAGCTACTTAATGCTTTCGTAGAATTTTAGACCTTGTTACTTAACATATTCCCATCAATAATATTCAACAAAAACATCACAATTTCACATAAACCCATTTTAGCCGAAACGGGCAAGAACATTCGAAATCTTTAGCCAAACGTGTTTTTGTTATAATTAGAGTAACCTAGCATGCATTTAAATACTAGTAAGGCATTAAAAAGCCCTATGGTTACAACATCAAACTTCACTTTTGCCATGAATTCTAAAGTTAGCGAAAACCCTTAGTTTCTTTGGACATCATCAATAAGCACGAAATTCATAACATTGGTTTGTTAATCCACGAAAAACCCTACCTTAGGATTGAATTGTAAAGATCATGAATTTACCTAACTTTTTGCGGATTTAAAGCTTGGATTAATGAATAGATTTGAGCGTTTAAGTAGAGAAAAAGTATAAATTTTGAAATTTTTGAAAGTAATGGAAAAAAGGGGGGGGGTTTAGAAAGTTAGGTGATATATTTTAATTCACACTATGGCAATTTTGTCCTAATTTACAAGTGGATATTCATATCTAAGTCCTAAAAAAAATGATTATTTAACGGTTAGAACAAGGGACTTAGGCAAGAATATAACTAATATAACTTAGAGTGGAGTATAGACCATCAGAAACACCAAAAATTAAAAGAGGACTGTGTTGCACGAGATGGGCAGTGATTTCGCAAACCTGCCTTTGGAGTCCTTTCTTCATTTAAATTCCCCTAAACTTTTTTTTTTTTCATTTCTCAGGGGTGTAATTCTGTTAAGTACGCTTGTTATTTGGTTTTTGAAAATCTGCTCTAAATAGTGTAATCTCAGTGTGATTTATTTATTTTTTGTGTTTAAGTATGCTTATGTAAGATGTTAGAGTTACTATGTCTTAACTGTTTTGTTTAGTCTAAGTTGCTAGATCTAGTTCTTGTGGTATCCGTGTGGGAATTTAATGCCTTCATTAGGTGTTAAGAATACTTTACTTAATCTGTAGGGGTCACTAAAATCAGGTAAGTTTAGGATAAATATTAAAGTTTGTAGTGTAAAAATCAAGTTTAAGGGCGTGTTTGCGATATGTATGTGTTGACTGTTCTTGTTGTTTGTCTGCTAGTGTTTTCTGCACTACTTCAATCAACATTAAGACACCTATATAGGACAGGTTAGGCATAAAATTCATAGGTAACAAGCAAAAGTCAAATTTGCTTATTTGCTCAAATATTGTGCTTAATTTAGTGTTCTTGTGAATTGCCATTTTGGATTCTGTTAGTTTCTAGGATAGTTTAAGTTAATCAAGTGAATTCGGTATCTTAATATTGCATGTTGGCTTTAGAATCAATCTGTAGAAAACTCACTTTGGCTCAAACTTTAATATAGCCACACAAAAAAGTCAACTGCCCTGCAAGTCATTTACAGCTTGCTACAGTGGTCTGAATCCATGGTCAAATTGGACTTCAATTGGCTGTAAGAATTAGGCTTTTGTGTTTTTTGTGTTCTCTGCTTGATAATGTAACTTTTGCCCCCTCAATCTATCTATAAATTGCTTGTGTGAGCCTCATTTATAAGCTAAAGTAGGGACCTGAGCCATCAATTTCTGTTTCGTTATATCATCCAACTGCAATCTTGTTCTTCTAGTGGTGGCCTAAGTTCTTGAGAGTTATTTGAGTGAATATGGTTGTTTTAAGTTGATTGGTGCATGTTCCATGGTTTCTTAGACTTATCTCAGTCTTAAGTGCTTATTTGCTCACCATTTGTGCTTATTTCCAAACTTTTTGCCAGATTGTTTTCATGGTTTCTGAGTTACAAGTGACCCTGAAATGAGCTTGAATTAAGTTTATTTGAGCTTTAGGACTCTCTCTTGAGTTCATCTTTTCCCATAGTTTTCATTCAAGTGCTTATTTATAAGCAGCTTGAATAAGCTGTAATAAGGCTCAAATAAAGCACTTTTCTGCTTATTTTGCGAAAAAGTTTTTAACTCAGAATCTTTATTATTAAGAATAGAATTTCCATAATTTTCTTAGATTTTATTGCAGTCTTTTACCTATTTATTTTCTATTTTCTTAAGATTTTAACATTTAAAATAGTTTTAATCATTTTAATTAATAATAAATCAGAAATGCAAACAATAAATCTAGTTCTTTTTCCAAAAATTATTTTTGATTATTTAGCGATTTTAGGAATTTTGGGTGATTTTTCTGAGTCATTTTACAAAAGTCACTTTTTATTTACGTTTTTATTTTTACGTATTTAAAACTTTTAATTAAAGAAAATTCGCACAAAAATATTTTTAATTGCATTTAAAAGTTTTAAGGCCCATTTATATTTTATAAAATTAGTTTTCCCCCGTAAGCCCTTTTAATTTATTATTGCTTTAAATCTCGGATTAGCCCCGGGATTTGCGCTTATTCTACGGGTTTAATTTTTACGTTTTAAATCTTACTTAGTGTGCTTTGTTTACGTGTGTTATTCACGTATTTCTTTAATTGTAGTTTAAAAAAAAAAAATCAAAACATTCCTTTTTATTTCACTTTTCTTCACACAAATTCATAAATCGATAACTACGGTTCCATTCACCTTCACACGGATCACGACCCGGGTATTTCTTATTCGTTGAGAAATTACTTGGATAATATACTATACCTATAAACGAACTATAACCATAGACTATCACCCGTGTAAGAACTATGTCTTGGAGGTTCTCTCCGCAAGTTCGGGACTTTCGTAGATCTTGAATTTGTACTTCTTCGGTGATCTACGATTGGTACTTCATTCAAGTCCGGGAATTCATTCAAGTCTGGGACTTGTGTAGCCTTGCCCTTTTTGTCCTTTGCGCTCGGACGTCCACGGGTTTTTGCAAATAGCAGGTTCTCGTGTGCCAACTGATTCAGGCTGGTATATCTCTTTCAACTTCGTTAACATATTTTTCTTGACAAACGACGATGCTTTGCTAAAAATATTCGTGAATTGTCGAATGTCATTTTGAAACGAAGTATCATCATCATCATCATCATCTTCAGGCGCTGACCTATTGATAACAGGCCACGGAACAGATAGGGTTCTCCAAAAAATAGGAATTGATTCCAGTGGAATGGGGAGTCCTGAATTCATTAAAAGTGACTTATATAAATTACTGATATTAATGGGGAAAACAACTTGATAGTTATAAATTTAATATACTTACTACGACATATGTAGAATTGCATCATGTGAAAGCATGGTAGTCCATATATTGACTGCAACTTATGGCTACATTGGTCTACGGTGATCGGCCAGTGGAGTTCTTTGAACATGAGATTGAAAGCATGTTTGGAAACTTTATACCACAATTCTTCAAATAATGATACATTACATTTATTTTGTTTCTCGTTGATGCTTCTATTAAAACTCTCTTTTATCGCATTTTCTTGCGAAATGAGAATCTTATCGACCGACATCAATAACCTGTCTAATTTGGACTGTGTGCCGTCCAAATATAATTTCAACAACGTGTGGTGAGCCTCAACTCTGCACGTTGTTGTCTGGCCGTAGGAGCGATATTGGTCGGTAATATACGAGACAAACTTGTTTGCGTAACCTCGCAGCCAGTTATCCAGATACTCAGCGATATCTGAAAAAACAATGAATTAATAAAAGGTCATTCGGGTGCTTATTTATTAAATAATAAAAAACAATGAATTAATAATTAAGTACCCGCATGGTCGACCAATCGCTGTTGTAGGCGGTGATAACGCTGCTCGAACATTTCGCGTGTCGGAGCTTTAACCATCCAATCCCAGCTGTTTTTAATGGACTCATACTCTTCTAACCCACTGCATCTATTTTTGCAATACTGAACCAGATTTTCCTGTATATGCCATTGATAGAGTAATTCGTGAGCGTTAGGAAATTCTTCTTCTACTGCCCCTGTTGAACTTTAGACCTTAATAGATCTTTGAGCCTATGTGGATCGTTAGTAATGCTTATGTAATCACAAACACACTAATGGAGAAACTCTGCAACTTGTATTCTATAGCGGAATTAAATACAAGAAGACACTAATAACTAAGAACTCTTGATCCTCTATGGATCCTTTTTTTATTAAACGTAATTCAATACAATTCATAATGTCTAACCGATTGTTCCTTTTATACTACAAGGAACCCTAATCCTTCTTACAAGAAACAAATAACATTAAAACAATAAAAGATATTCTACATATCTTGTCCTAACATATCTTCTATCATAATCTATGAAATACTATATCCGCAGAATCATATCGTCCGCAGGAACACTCTAGTCCGCAGAACTCTTGTGTCAGCAGGAACTATCCGCAAAAACCACTTCAGTAGAAGTCCATAAGTAGTATCTTCAATAATTCCCAACAATCCTCCCCTTATCTTGAATTTGACATGGTTAAGTTCAAGATTCTTGATAGATCTGTAGCATTCCATAGGATTGACAATGAATATTGTGTAGCAAAAATATGTAACCAGCAGCAACCAGGACTCTATGTCAAATGCAACTAGTAACCTCCATGAAGAACAAATTGTCAGCAGCAACAAGTCATAAGTTTCATACTATTCTCATCACATCCAGGTGTGTTAACTCCTGTGAGAGGTGAATCATTGAAAATTAATGGATTTGAGAACTCTTTACCAATAGCCATTACTACTGGAGTAGCCAATGGTTTCAGTTTGAGAACCTGTAACATTAACAACCATATGTCTTTAGCAAATCAGTCAGCTTATAAACGGAATTTGACTTGTTTTACCTGTAGCCCGTTTGCTCAGGACTAGCAATTCTTAGGTGAAGTAAATTTACCTTGGTGAATTGGATAACCAAATATGAATTTCCACTGCCTTCTACCACAAGAATATACTTATGGGCTAGTCAATTCTTTGGATTTTCAAAGAATAAGATCCATGGTGAATTGATGACCGATTCAACTCTCAGCAATGAAGCATGGGTGAGTTGAGTACCCATGATTTTGAGCAAAACATTACAGCTATCAAACAGATTTGATATGTCTTTACCAAAGCTGTACCCTTTGGACTGAGCCAACCCTTGATGGAATAAGTCAACATCATGGTGAGTTGAGAACCC
>LBNU01019513.1:75220-86868 GCA_014162995.1 Artemisia annua
GCTTGTACTTGCTGAGCCAAGGCTGTACTCTTCATTAGATCTTCATGTTCTTTGAAGAGTCTTTCTTGTGCAAGTATTTCTTGTTCAGTCACAAGATCTGAACCAAGATCTTGATCAACCAGAGTATCATGCTCTTCTTCAGTAGAATCAAAGATGTTATCAGCAGAAGGATGTGCAGTAGAAGGATGTTCAGAAGAAGACAGCTTTGTAGGATTGTCTGCAGCAGTAACTCCAGAAGTACTCACACCTTGAGCATCAGTGGTAGGAGTATCATTAGAAACTACAAATGTTCTTCCATAAATGAATATAGAAGAATCTTCTTCTGAATGATCAACATTAGATGTATCTGGAACTTGAGAAGTAGGACCAAGGTCAGCAGTAATATTATCAGCAGGATCAACATCCATGGATTGTGCAACATCAAAAGTAGATGTTGGATCAGTAGAAGCATGAACTGGTTCAGAAGTATCACCACCAGTCTTCTTTTGAGTGTCAGCAGCTGTAGGTTGTGGAGAGGGAGTGATTTCAACTTCAGCAGCTTCAGCCAACATATGAAGATGATCAAAAGAAGCAGAATCCTTTGCTGTAGTTGCTTCAGGGACATCCAATTCATCTTCTGAATCAACCACATACTTCCTCTTGTTCTTGTTCTCAAGTTAAGCTTCCAAAGTCTGAACTCTTTGTGTTAATGCATTAATTTGACCACCAAGATCTTCTTTGGTCTGGGTGAGTTCCTTCTTCAAATCACCAACTTGTTTGACATACCTGCTAAGCAACTCATACACANGCCAGTTTAGCCTCATCATCAGCAATAATCCGTTGAATAGCTTCTTCACTCAACCTATCTTCCTCAATCTGTTTCTTTGTTCTTTGTCTCGTAAGAGGGCCTTCAGTTACCATTGGAGCCTTCCCTTTATCTGTGGACGTAAAAGTCTCAGCAGGAATAGGAATAGAGGAAGGCTGAGTTGTTGGAATAGAAACTGAGGAAACTGGAGCATTTATAGAAGCACTTGCAGTTGGAAGAGATGTCTCAGCAGGAAGAGGTGGATCAGCAGGAACAGGTGGATCAGCAGAAGTGTCCATAGATGGTACACTAAAAGAATCAACAATATTCACTGAAGATGTACCATGACTAGACTTGAACCTTTTAGAAGGTGGTTCCTCTAGTGTTGGCTTTGGAGAGTTCTGCTGATTCTGAGACATAATAAGGTTATATGCTCTCACCAGCTTGTCATGAGGCAAATTCCAAACCTTTTCCTTAGACCATCCTGGATTAAAAACAGCTCCACTCATATTCTTAACAACCAACCTCATGTTATTGGTCATCTCTGCTTGTGTAGGAGGTCTATCCCTCTTTGCTTTGGCTTTCTTCTCATCTGCTTCCTTTTTCCTCTTTCTCAACAAATCAATAATGCTATCAGAAGAAACATTATCTCTATGTAGATCTCTGGCAAGTGAGGTATTGGAAGCAATCCTAGCTCCAATATGCATCCAGTCAGCCTCATTAAAGTCTGAAACTTGAGCATCCAATTCTCTCTGTCTTTCAAGTGGCAAAGTGGAAACATATGTAGCCTTTGCCCTGTCAACCTCTTCATCAAACTGTGCTTGTACTTGCTGAGCCAAGGCTGTACTCTTCATTAGATCTTCATGTTCTTTGAAGAGTCTTTCTTGTGCAAGTATTTCTTGTTCAGTCACAAGATCTGAACCAAGATCTTGATCAACCAGAGTATCATGCTCTTCTTCAGTAGAATCAAAGATGTTATCAGCAGAAGGATGTGCAGTAGAAGGATGTTCAGAAGAAGACAGCTTTGTAGGATTGTCTGCAGCAGTAACTCCAGAAGTACTCACACCTTGAGCATCAGTGGTAGGAGTATCATTAGAAACTACAAATGTTCTTCCATAAATGAATATAGAAGAATCTTCTTCTGAATGATCAACATTAGATGTATCTGGAACTTGAGAAGTAGGACCAAGGTCAGCAGTAATATTATCAGCAGGATCAACATCCATGGATTGTGCAACATCAAAAGTAGATGTTGGATCAGTAGAAGCATGAACTGGTTCAGAAGTATCACCACCAGTCTTCTTTTGAGTGTCAGCAGCTGTAGGTTGTGGAGAGGGAGTGATTTCAACTTCAGCAGCTTCAGCCAACATATGAAGATGATCAAAAGAAGCAGAATCCTTTGCTGTAGTTGCTTCAGGGACATCCAATTCATCTTCTGAATCAACCACATACTTCCTCTTGTTCTTGTTCTCAAGTTAAGCTTCCAAAGTCTGAACTCTTTGTGTTAATGCATTAATTTGACCACCAAGATCTTCTTTGGTCTGGGTGAGTTCCTTCTTCAAATCACCAACTTGTTTGACATACCTGCTAAGCAACTCATACACAATGTTAAGTGATATAGAGTCCTCAGCTGTACCAACATGTATACAAGTGGTATTGGGAGCTTCATTGGACCTGGTGGGAGACACATGAAAATCATTACCAGTAGTGGTGGTATCAACAAAGGACTCTCTCGGTGGACTAGAGGGATGTTGTCCTGTGAATATGGGTATCTCATCATTAGGCTANGGTATCAACAAAGGACTCTCTAGGTGGACTAGAGGGATGTTGTCCTGTGAATATGGGTGTCTCATCATTAGGCTTAGCAACATAGGTTCCTATGATCTCATCACTATGTTCAAGATGGTCAGTGTAGGGTGTCTCAGTCTCATTCCTATGGTCAGCAGAATCCTCACCAGCCGGATTGACTGGTTCCAGAGGATCAGCAGATTGCTCATGAGGAGCAATAGGCCTAGGAGAATCCACAGGCTGGTCATCCGCAGCAAGTGAAGCAGATGCTTCAGCAGCCTTGGATGGGCCAGCAACATTAGCTGCTGATGCACTGGCATCAGCAGGTTCAGGAGTGGGTGGATTTCTATCCTCAGTAGCATCAGGGCTTGGTGGATTACCACCTTCAGCAGCATGCCCTTCAGCAGCATGCCCTTCAGCAGCATCAGCATTGCCCACAGGCAACATAGCTGGTGTTAAAGGCCAATGTGCACCATTAAAGTTACTAACCATACTCGAAAATACTTTAGAGGTTAAATCTATAATAGGTCTATGTGTTCTGTCACGTGTTTCAATACCTATTATAATTTGAAGAAACCTAGGGTACATATAAAACTTATTCTTGTCAGCATTAATATTAATAATCATGCTATGAAAAATATACCTAGAAAAGTTAAAAGTAGTACCCTGTGACAAGCAAACAATACCACAAGCCAGATAAGTAGAAAATTGGTCCCATCCTCCAGTCTTATTGCTAATACACTTCAACAAGGTATGCACCAAGAACTTCCATTTGGGGCAAAGTAGTTTATTGTACCAGGCTGTCTTTCCATCACCCCGATAACCAATAGCCTATAACCCAGGAAGTATCACTTCCTTGTCTTCATGATAGTCACCATCTTCAACATCCAGTTGAAGTTTAGTGCGGACCACAGACTCTGTAACAACATACTCTTTCCCGTCAATGGTAGCCGTGATCTTTGTGTCATCATCTCCTACAGTAGCAGAATCCCAGAATTGGGTAACCAATGATTCACACATAAGTGTGGGATAGTGTGTAAGAGCAAAGTGAAGTTTAGAGCGCTTCAAGAACTCTACCATTGGATCAAATAGTTCNTCTGTAACAACATACTCTTTCCCGTCAATGGTAGCCGTGATCTTTGTGTCATCATCTCCTACAGTAGCAGAATCCCAGAATTGGGTAACCAATGATTCACACATAAGTGTGGGATAGTGTGTAAGAGCAAAGTGAAGTTTAGAGCGCTTCAAGAACTCTACCATTGGATCAAATAGTTCTCTTCCCTTTGCTTTGCCCAAAAATGCAATTTGGTTGTGATCACTCTTTAAGACAAGATTGGCCATGTGTGAATTTGAGAAAAATAATGAAATTGAGAAGTTGAGAAATGGGTTTGAGGTTATAACGAGTGGGAAGTAGTTATTTTGGGTGTGGGATTCACACGATTGGTTATTTAAGGAAGTTACCAAATTGTGGGGTTTAATTGACAACGAATCTTGGTAAGAATCGTTTGACCAATTTTGACTTTATTACTTACCCAAAATAAAACCCAAAATTTAACCCATCAGCAGCAATGAAAAGTCAATCCTTAGAATCTTATGGTCAATCCATAGAACCAAAGCTTCAGCAGAATGTACACTGTAGAAAAATATCTACAGGCTGTCATCAGTAAATACCCATTGAACCGACTCCTCATTAAATGCCTTAACTGCTCAATCAATTCTATAAATAACCCTTAAATCACACTTAACCCACCATTAACCTTTGATTAACCAAAATTACACACACATTCTTATCATCAGCAGCAATCATGAATCCTATTGAAATCTCCTCTGATTCATCATCAGATTCAGATTCCCCCTCATCATGGCTATCCTGTTTCCCACCTGGTGTACAACCAGGATGGCGTACCAAGGAACAAGCAAGAAAGCAGCGGCATGATGTTCATGAGGATGATGTTCCTTCGGATGAGGAAGGAAGGTTGGAACCACCTCCCATTGCTGCTATTCTGCCTAGGACAAATGACATCGTAGTGCTCAATCCTAGTGCATACCAAGCACCCAATCCAGCCAAAACCCCATCACCTGAACCTACAAAGGACTCACGCCCATTGGTCCCCTACCCATCAGACAGAGAACTTGTATCTCCTTTCCTTTACACATCCTCAGATGAGGAAGACCCAACCTACCATCCTCCTGGTACTCCAGAGAGACCACAATCACGACCCCATTCTTCTTCAGTTCTATTGGCCTCTTCTTGCTCTCAAACAAGGGCTAGAAAGGTCAATCCACCAGTCCCAGAGGGAAGGTCAGTGGTGATTGGGCTCCCTTGTGTAAGGATGCAAGACACTTATTACAAGGATAAGAGGAAGGGAAAAATGAAGGAGGTGGAAGGAAAAGGGAAAGGAAAGAAGGATTAGAGATCCAGTGTCACCACTGCCATAAGAACTAGTAAAATCAGAAGCTGCAGTGGGTGATTGTTTTGAGTGATAGGTGTTAGGTATTAGGTGTCTGGTTATTAGTTAGTTAGTTGGTGTGTATCTGAATAAATCTTTTGTAATTACATCCTTGATGTAACTTTTGATAAATGAATGAAAGAGGTTCCCCTGTTTATTGTTTCTTCATGTCTCATTTATCTTTCTCAGTACTGTATTTTAACTCCACTGAATTAATTTAATGCCACTGATAAAACTCTATACTTCTGAGCACTCCATTCCACTGAAGTAATCCGTAGCAACGAATCAGCAGAAATCAATGGAGCATAATCAGCAGAACCGCAGGAACAATTCAGCAGAAACAGACTTAGCACAATTCAGTAGCAACCATTCAGCAGAAACAGACTTAGCACAATTCAATAGAAACCATTCAGCAGAAACATATAACTGCAAAATAGACACACAAAACAAAGCACACAAAACAAACTAAAACATAAAATGGTTAGTTTATAAAACCTGCAAAACAAAGTTAGTTTACCATATCAAAACTAAATACAAATTACAACTAAATATACATCTATAATCCTACCCTGAGGCATATGCCTCCCCTGAGGCTTATGCCTCCCCTCAAACATAGCATTTAAGGGTTTACCATACCAAAGTGAACAACTAATTGTTAAAACCTAGGTTCATCAAAAGCCTTTGTTAAAAGATCAGCAACATTATCATCTGTATGGACTGTAAGCACCTGAATTAAGTATTTTTCATTTGCATCCCTAATAAAATGGTGCCTAATTTCAATGTGTTTAGTTCTATTATGGTACACTGGATTCTTGACTATGCATATTGTACTTTGGTTATCAATAAAGATTTTAGTGTTCATGAAATTGAACCCATAATCAAGCATTTGATTTTGTATCCAAAGTACCTGGCCACAACAATTGGCAGCAGCAACATACTCAGCTTCAGTAGAAGAGGTGGCCACTATAGTCTGCTTCTTGTATTGCCAAGAAATTAACCTTCTTCCAAGAAATTGACACCCTCCAGTAGTAGACTTCCTATCTAGATTTTCACCTGCATAATCACTGTCACTGTATGCTTCCAACACAAAAGGAGAATCCCTTGGGTACCAAAGACCTAGCTTAGGTTGGCCTTTAAGATACTTAAAGATCTTCTTCACTGCATTGAGATTGAAAGTCACGGGTGTGACTTGATGCCTAGAACAAGCACTGACTGCAAAAGTGATATCTGGCCTTGAAGCTGTCAAATACATCAGTGCACCAATCATTGACCTGTATAGATGTACATTAACTGCAGGATCTGGATTAAGATTATTCTTTGGTTTTGGAGCTTCATAAGGTGTAGATGCAGTCCTACTATTGTCCATATCAAACTTCTGAAGTATGTCCTTCACATACTTCTCTTGATGGATGAAAATACCATCTGACTTTTGCTGTACTTGTAGTCCCAAAAAGAAAGTAAGCTCTCCCATTGCACTCATTTGAAATTCACCCTTCATTAATTCCTCAAACTCCCTGCACCAAGCTTCCTTAGTGGAGCCAAAAATGATGTCATCTACATAAACTTGAACAAGAATGATATCCCTGGAATTCTTCTTGATAAAGAGTGTGTTATCAATAGCTCCTCTTCTGTATCCATGCTTCAGCAGGAATGTAGATAGCCTAGCATACCAAGCTCTAGGTGCTTGGTGAAGTCCATAAAGAGCTTTAACCACTTTATAGACATGGTTAGGATGTTCTGGATCTTCAAAACCTTTGGGTTGAGTGACATAGACTTCTTCTTCAATCTTCCCATAAAGAAAAGCACCTTTGACATCCATTTGATAAACCATGAAACCCTTATAAGATGCAAAGGCCAGAAACAATCTAATGGCCTCAACCTTTGCCACTGGTGCAAACACTTCATCATAATCAATCCCTTCTTCTTGTCTGTATCCTTGAGCTACTAATCTAGCCTTGTTTTTTTACCACAATGCCCCTTGCATCCCTTTTGTTCTTCAAAATCTATTTTGTCCCAATTGCAAACTTCCCATCAGGTATAGGTACAAGTATCCATACTTCTTGATTTTTAAATTGTTGCATCTCCTCTTGCATAGCTTCTACCCAACTTTCAATTGCTAGTGCTTGTGCCACACTTGTTGGTTCAACTTGAGATAAGAAACAAGCAAACAGACAATGTTGTTGATCTGTGTGATTGTCTCTTTGTTAACACATGTCATAGGTAACAAAAGCATATTCTCCAAACTGTGCCTTCTTCACAGTACTTCTAGTTTGAACACTTGCATTGGGATTTCCAAGAATATTGGTTTGAGGATGTATAGTGTTGATCCTCTTAGTAGGGATTGTGTTAACTTCAACTGTAGGTTGAATGTTACTCAAGGATGCGGCAAAGTCATCATCATAAGAAGAAAAACTGAAAATGTCAGCACTTTGTTCATGATTACCAAGATCTGTGGGGCTTGGAAATCTTCCATAAGGTTCTTCAAAGCTAGGGGATAAGCCTGTAGGTCTGGTAGGATTATCAGAAGAACCAAAAGAGACACCATCCGCAGAATTGGGGATGTCAGCAGCAACAGGGAACTATCAGCAGAATCACGATTGCTGCTGTATGCTTGTGTTGTTTGTCTGATTAGTGCCTCAGCATCTCTTGCAAACTCTAAACCAAGTCTTTCAGCTTCTTGTTTGGCTGCATATTCTTGCTTCTGAAGTCTAGCAAGATCTTCTGCATAATTTGACTCATCCTCATTCTGGCCAGTTGTATCTTTAGAACCATAACCTGCAAGTTGGTTAGGGGAGAAGGAAGGTACAAAAATGGTGTGTTCATCAAGGTCAGACTCACTATCTGAGTCATCATCCAGGGTACCTGCATTGTTAGTGGGAGACTCTTGTGTACCTGCAGATTGGTTAGAAACAAATCTAGTATAGCCCAAGTAATCAGTTAAGTAGTCCATGTCAAAATACCAAGCATGACCTTGTCCCTGAACATTAGGCTTTTCTTCTAGGTATCTCAGGTTGAGAGTCTCCTCTACCCTTTTTGCACTTAAATTATATACCCTATAAGCCTTGCTATGAGCTGAATAGCCCACAATATACCCCTCATCAGCTTTCTCATCAAATTTTCCTAGTTGATCACTAGTGTTTAAAATGGTCACATGACATCCAAAAGGTCTGAGATAACTAATGCTGGGAACTTTCCCAGTGAGTAGTTCATAAGGTGTCTTGTTATGAGGTCTAGTAATGGATACCCTGTTCAGAACATAACAAGCAGTGCTTACTGCCTCAGTCCAGAACATAGTGGGTAATTTAGAGTCAGCAAGCATGGATCTTGCTGCCTCTATTAAGGTCCTATTTTTCCTTTCAGCAACCCTATTTTGTTGTGGTGTTCTGGCATTACTATAGTCCCTTTTGATCCCCTTAGACCCACAAAGTTCTATTAACAAAGCATTTTTGAACTCTGTTCCATTATCACACCTAATACTTTTAACCTTTTTATTTAGCTGGTTTTCAACAAGAGAGATAAATTCTTTTAGAGTTGGAAAAGTTTCATCTTTAGTTCTCAAAAAGAATACCCAACAAACCTGCTATAGTCATCTGTGATTACCAGACAATAGTACTTGTGATCAATACTTCTGACTTGAGTTGGACCAAAAAGATCCATATGCAACAACTGAAGAGGTTCAGTGATAGTGCTCACAGCTGTAATGGCTTTGTAGGAGGCTTTGTGTTGCTTTCCTTTGTTGCAGGCAACACAATTGTGTTCATTGGTGAAGATTTTAGAAGGAAGCCCATGAACTAGACCAAGTTTGGAAAGCTTGTTAATGGTCTTGAAGTTCACATGAGCCATCCTTCTATGCCACTTTGTAGACTCATCCAGGGATGCTTTAGCCACCAAACATGTTAAGTCACCTTCTGGGTGGACATCATTCAAGTTGAATGTGTATAAATTGTGGTTTCTAGGAATTCTCAGCAGAATGGTTGTATCTTCTGGAAGTTTGAAATCTTTGGAGAGTACAAGACATTCATCCTCAGAGAAGAATACTTTTCTCTTGGTGTCACAAATTTGTGAGACTGAGAACAAGTTGAAATTTTGTAGTTCCTTGACATAGTACACATTCTCAAAGTCCAACTTAGAGGTTCTAATTGTTCCTTTCCCAGTGATTCTACCATCTCCTTCACCAAAAGTCACATTGCATCCTCCTTGTATGGGCACAAATTTATGCATCTTTTCTCTATTCCCTGACATGCTCCTTGAACAACCACTATCTACTATGCCTACATCTTTACTTTTAAGTGGATGACCCTGAGAGATGCCCATACAGGCAACTTGATCATGCTGATCCTCTGTGTCACACCAGGCAAGCATTCCACTCAGCTCAGATCCATCAACCTCATCATCCTCAGGCTCATATGCCTTCCAGTTTACATGCTCATCCAAAGAGATCATAGCTTTGGCATTTCTAGCTTCCACTTGATTCTGCTGATAGGCATAGTACCTAACCTCATCTTCAGCCTTTCTTTCCTTGCACTCTCTTTTGAATTGACCTATCTGCCCACAAGTAAAGCACTTGACCTTCCTTCTATCAAATCTAGCTGGTTCACTTTTCTTAAATCTGAACTTTCTCCCTACCTTGTTCTCAAACTTCTTGATATTTAATGAGAGCATGGCAAACTCCCACTTCAAGTTCATCTTCTCCAAATCTAGTGGGTCCATTTGATCAAAATCCTCATAGGCCAGTTGCTGCTGATCTTCATAATCAGCAACAAAGGAGTGAAGTACATCTTCCAATACACCACTAGACTGAGATTGAGGTTTTGGTCTGGGAGTGGTGTAGGAAGATGATGATGCTGAGGAAGGTGGACTTGCAACATGAGTCATCTTATTCGAGGTTGTGCTTACAAAGGCTGAGTAATTGGGAGTGGATGGACGAATGTGACTTATAACATCAGGTTCAAGAGATTTGAGCTTGTTGTAGAGATCATCAAATGTGTAATTATCCAGTCCACCTTTAGCTTTGAGGGCAATGCTCACTTGCAACCAAGAGGGAGGTAAAGATCGTAAGAACTTGGCATTGCAGTCCTCATTATCTGGCTTGGCCTTCATCTGATTCAATTGACTCAAAATCTTTTGAAATCTATCGTATCCTTTATGAACTTCTTCTTCTTCTGAGATATGGAATTCTTGGAACTGTTGTTTGAGCATTGATTTCCTCATTCTCTTTGACTCTTCATTCCCACCAAACCTTGCTTGAATGGCCATCCAGATGTCATTTGCATCCTGCATATAGTGAAAATCACCCATATGATCATCTGGTATAGCATGAAGGAGAATGGTTCTAGCTTTGCTTTCTCTCTGAACAGCTAGAGCTTCTTCATTAGTTGCAGGAGGAAGGATGGAAATCCTACCATCAGGATCTGTGGTATGCTTCTTTGGAGAGTTACCCTTAAGGATAACACTCCAAAGATTATAATCAATGTTGGTGATCCAATTCTGCATCTTCATTGCCCACAGCTCATACTTTTCCTTCTTGAGATATGGGACTTCAGAACTATCAACTGATCCTGGCAATTTGCTGTAAAGTTGAGGAGTTGAGTTGCTGCTGAGTGACTTCAGAACTATCAACTGATCCTGGCATTGTTTTTGATTGTGAGGGTGCAAAAGAGATGTAATGTTGATTTTGTTCTTAGTATGACAGAGACTCTCCCGAGGCTCTGATACCACTTGTTGAACTTTAGACCTTGATAGATCTTTGAGCCTACGTGGATCGTTAGTAATGCTTATGTAATCACAAACACACTAATGGAGAAACTCTGCAACTTGTATTCTATAGCGGAATTAAATACAAGAAGACACTAATAACTAAGAACTCTTGATCCTCTATGGATCCTTTTTTTATTAAACATAATTCAATACAATTCATAATGTCTAACCGATTGTTCCTTTTATACTACAAGGAACCCTAATCCTTCTTACAAGAAACAAATAACATTAAAACAATAAAAGATATTCTACATATCTTGTCCTAACATATCTTCTATCATAATCTACGAAATACTATATCCGCAGAATCATATCGTCCGCAGGAACGCTCTAGTCCGCAGAACTCTTGTGTCAGCAGGAACTATCCGCAGAAACCACTTCAGTAGAAGTCCATCAGTACTATCTTCAATAATTCCCAACAGCCCCAACCAACGCTAAATCTCTGTCACTGACGATAACACGTGGGTAATATCTTTCGTCTATCAGTTGCTTCTCACGTTGCAATACCTATCTAAAATTATGCCGTTGTTCGCAGCTTATAAAGCTATACGCCATTGAAAATGTTTTATTTGTTGAAGTTACTCCAACAATTTCCAACAACGGCAATTTAAATTGCGTGGTATTGTACGTGGAGTCCATCAGCATGATTTCAAAGAATGTACACCATAGAGCATACGACGTGGAGTGCACAAAAAAAAGCACCTCAAGCTCGTTGGTATGCTCATTTACCCTCGGGTACCATGTATACTCTGAATCCCTCAAATGCGAGTAAAGGACTTGAATTGGAGTTCTATCACCTACTCTGGCTCTCGGGAACTTATCTTGTGCGTTATATATAGTTCTAACGCTAGACACGTTATCCGGATTAC
>LBNU01019513.1:87199-92199 GCA_014162995.1 Artemisia annua
TAAATTTTAAAAATTAGGGTTTGGGTTTATTGGTTCTGTGGTGGGTGATTATGTGATTATTTGAGATGTTTATGTGATTATTTGAGATGTGTTTTGTCTAATTGACCAGATCTATCAAGTTTTTATGAAACGCCTAAATTTTAAAAATTAGGGTTTGGGTTTTTTTTGGGTCTGTGGTGGGTGATTATGTGATTAATTGATATATTTGTTGTTTAATCTATCAAGTTTTTATGAAACGCCTAAATTTTAAAAATTAGGGTTTGGGTTTTTTTTGGGTCTGTGGTGGGTGATTATGTGATTAATTGATATATTTGTTGTTTAATGTATCCAGTTTTTATGAAACGCCTAAATTTTAAAAATTAGGGTTTGGGTTTTTTTGGGTCTGTGGTGGGTGATTATGTGATTAATTGATACATTTGTTGTTTAATTTACCAGATCTATTAAGTTTTTATGAAACGCCTAATTTTTAAAAATTAGGGGTTGGGTTTTTTTTTGGGTCTGTGGTGGGTGATTATGTGATTAATTGATACATTTGTTGTTTAATTGACCAGATTTATAAAGTTATGGTGGGTGATTATTTGATACTTGTATGGTGGTTCTTGAAACTGCTTTAGCAGTTTTGATGGTTTCTTGAATCTGCTTTAGCAGTTGTGCTTATGTGAAACTGCTTGAGTTGTGTGGTTGCAAATGGGTAGGTTAACACCTTGATCTGCCACCTTTGAGTGGTATGAATACCTGCTCTGGCCTACCCTAGTCCACAGGCTCTGTGTGGTTTCTTGGCAAACTGCTTATGTGCTTATGATAAAAAAAAAGTGCTTATGTGCTTATTGCACACAGGCTCAGATTAGACCCCGTTCTTATATACTTTACGGGTTGGGTTATATTGACTGTGGCTAGTTTTTTAGTTTAACCCTCTCTATTATGTAGAGGGTTTGGTGATGAAACTGCTTATGAAACTGAAAATAACAAACTGCTTATATGCTTGATAAGTAGTTTGTTATTTTAAGCTGATTTGAAACTTGTTTTTTTTAAAAGAAAAAAAAAACTGAGATAAGGCAATGATGATTTAAAAAAAAATGATTTTGGCGTGGCATTTCCGAATGGACGACAAAAAAAAAACTTAATTTTGCAACCTTTGATGTTGCAGCCATATATGATAATATGTGAAACAACTTATAATCTGAGCCTAATGTTATCCCTGTCTTATTAATGTGTAAAATGGTGATTACCTGTGGTGAGTAAAATGGTGATTGAGACATATCGGCAGCCTAAGATATTTGTTGTTTCTTTGTGGTTTGTTACTTGCGGCTTGTGTTTCACTTGGCTTGTGTTATAACCCAACCCTAGGTACTAGAGAGGGTTAAACTAAAAAACTTGGCACCGTCAATATAACCCAACCTTATCTGAACTTGTTTGTAAAAGGTAGTGATTGTAGGGAATCTTCACTTGTTGTATATCACTTATTTTGATGGAAGGTTCGTATGCACTTCATATTATTATGTACTGTAACAGGTTATATAGTAAAAGCTTTGATAACTATTACGCAAGTAATTAAAGGCAGCCTATACGGTGGTAAAAAGAGTAACGTGACGCCGTCATGAAAATGATAATAGAAACCACAATTACTATACATCCCGCCTAAGAAAACTTATCATCTCTATTATTACGAATGTCCATGGTACACAAAAGCTTCTGGCAAAACAAAGTGGACCACCGCCACCTCTTTAAACTTTAATTTTCTGTTATAATATGAATTACACACTAAGATACTCATCACTACCATCTTCTTATAAGAAATATATATACATAGGCAGGCATACACATATACGAGTGCACTACTCGATTCTAAAACCTATGACTATAATACAATGAACCCCACCAAAGAAAATAGAAAAAAAAAAGGTAATGACACCAGTAATTATAATACTAATTATATTCGGTTAGGCGAACCTCATCTAATTCCTTTTGCTTGTTTTGGCAATTGGAGAGAAGTCACGCCCCCAAATACGAAAAATGCGTCATATCCTACATTTAAAATTAGCTATATAATAAAGGCCAAAAAAGTATATATGTATGTGTGTGTGTGTGTGTGAGAGAGAGAGAGAGAGAGAGAGAGAGAGAGAGAGAGAGAGAGAGAGAGAGAGTACTTGTTGTATACTTACTTAGACTCCAGCGAACTTATACTTGCTCAGAAATTTGTTTGCGTTTTAAAATATTACTGGTTATCAAGGAGCGAGTGAAAATGATTATAAAGTAGCGAGTGAGAAATAGAGAGAGCTAGACATGCTATGTATAGTACGAATATTGAAAGAGATATATGCTACATTTAGGAACTTGTTTCATTATGTTTATGGGTGGCCATAAATTACACTACAAGAAAAAGTAAAATAGAGGACGAATGTTTTGGCGAGTACACCAATAATTTTGCCAGAAGCCAAAAAAAAAAAAAAAAAAAAAAAGAAAAAAAAAAAGAAAAAAAAAACCTCGTTTTATACATTCACTGGAAAAAACCTGTTGTAAATTTTCAATGCAACCCTTTAGCGAGGATATATCCACGCCAATGTAAAGGTTTGTAATGTTTATTGATTTGTTGATCTGTTACATACAAGATGGAAGGGTACATATAAGAGTAATACGTGGCCTAATTATAGTAAATTGCCAATCAAGCTAATCACTACTAATGTATAGCTAATTGCCTAGTGTACAATCTTATCCCATCACATAGTGTATAATCTTATCATGAAGTATACAGCTAACACTCCCCCGCAGCCACAACGGGAGGACACCGGACGCTGAGGCCGGAGCGAAATTCTTCAAACAGTGCAGACGGTAAGCCTTTCGTGAAAATATCTGCATATTGGTAACGTGAGGGAACATGGAGAATCCGAACCTGACCAGTGGCAACCAAGTCACGAACAAAATGAATATCAATCTCTATGTGCTTCGTTCGCTGATGCTGAACCGGATTACATGATAAGTAGACTGCATTAACATGGTCACAGTAGACTAGCATAGCGGAATATAAAGGTGTGTGCATCTCACGAAGTAAATTCCGTAACCAACAAGTTTCAGCAACAGCGTTTGCAACCCCACGGTATTCTGCTTCGGCACTAGAGCGAGATAGAGTTGGCTGTCTCTTAGATGACCAAGATAAAAGTTGTTGCCAAGGAAAACACAGTAGCTGGAAGTGGATCTCCTAGTAGTAGGGCAACCAGCCCAATCCGCATCAAAATATGCTACCAAGGATGAAGTAGAAGAAGCAAACAACTGTAATCCATAGTGTAATGTATCCCGGACATATCGCAAAGTCCGTTTAAGAGCTCATAGATGAGGCTCTCGAGGATCATGCATATTAAGGAAGACCTGCTGAACTGCATATGATATATCTGGGCGAGTGAATGTGAGATATTGAAGAGAACCTGCAAGACTCCGATATAATGTAGGGTTAGAGACTGGATCACCATCATCCCCCAGTTTTGAGTCAGTGTCAACAGGAGTCCGACTGGGATTACAACTAACCATATGAGCTCTCTCCAAAACCTCAAGTGCATATTTCTTCTGAGATAAAAACAACCCTGTAGAATCACGAGAAATAGAGATACCCAAAAAGTAATTAAGCGGACCTAGATCGGTCATAGCAAACTTCTGATGTAAGGAACTAATAATCCGTTGTAACAAACTATCAGAAGAAGCTATGAGAACAATATCATCCACATATAATAATAGATAGGCAGTATCCATCCCTTGTCTGTATATAAATAATGAAGAGTCACAACGACTATGTAAAAATCCAACCCGAGTGATATAAGATGCAAATCGCTGAAACCATGCTCTAGGGGCCTGTTTGAGCCCATACAGAAACCGCTTCAATAAACACACATAATCAGGGTGCACAGAGTCTCGAAATCCCGGAGGCTGATGCATATAAACAGTATCGTTCAAATCTCCATGTAAGAAAGCATTCTTGACATCAAGCTGGTGAATTGGCCAATGTCGAGAAGTTGCTAAACTTAGTACAGTACGAATAGTGCTCGGTTTAACCACTGGACTAAACATCCCATCCACATCAACCCCTCCAATTGATTACTACCGTTGTCCACAAGACAAGCCTTATAGCGACTAAGAGTACCATCAGCCAAATACTTGTGGCGGAAAAGCCACATAGAGCGAATAATGTTGGTGTCCGTAGGTCTGGGTACAAGAGTCCAAGTTCCATTCTTAATAAGTGCAGTGTATTCATCACGCATAGCATTTTGCCAATTAGGATCAGTAAACGCATCACGATAGGTTTTTGGTAATGGTGAGACCGAAGACACATGCATATTGAGACGCTTAGTAAGACGATTAGTCCCGACACGAAATCATGTGACCATGGGATGAATTGAGACAGGGTTTGGGTTATTAGGAGGATTTGGGATAGTATGTTGGTGTTGGTACGCGGGTGGTGATGTATTTGGTGTTTGTTGTTGGGTGACAGGTGGTGATGTATTTGGTGTTTGTTGTTTGGCAGCGGGTGGTGATGGGGGTGGTAATAGGTCATGGGTTGCGTGATGTTGGGTTTTATTAAGACTGGTGGGAATTGGTGTTGTTGGCTCGTTTGTGGGTTGAGGCACAATGGGTTGCACAACAGAGGCGGATGGAATGAATGGAGGATTTATATCGGGTGAGTCATCCAAGAAATTGTATTTGGGTGCCGATGTTGGTTTAGGAGTGCCATATGGGAAAATAGTTTCATCAAGGGTTACATGGCGAGAAATGATTATTTTATTGGTGTTTAATTCCAGGCAACGATACCCACGATGATTTGAAGCTTGTCCCAAGTAGATGGAGGATGTGGCGCGTGGTTCATGTTTGTGATTAGGATATAAGTTGGGGTAACATAAGCAGCCAAATGTGCGTATAAGGCTATAATATGGGTTTTGGCCAAATAGTCGGGTATACGGGATTTCATTGGCAATAGCGGTGGAAGGTAAGAAGTTGATTAAATGGACAACCATGTT